>JABASC010005395.1:0-10269 GCA_019776185.1 Plutomurus gul
CAGCATAATAAGTACAAGAAAACCGAACCTTGAATGTTGAACTCGCAAGTGAAATGAAGCATGCCAGGTATATAGGGATTATAAAGTGTATGGAAAATGAAGACATGCTACTTAATATCATGGAGAATAATAATAAGAGAACAGTGCATTTAATGTGCTCATAATGTTGGAGGTAGGCAAAAGTTGGAGAAATAGTACAAATACACCTTTACAATCTCACAGGCACATCTAGTAAATAAATGAAGTGAGAGTTGTCGTTACTTACACATGTATACATGCATAAGATCATATTCTGCTTTTGTAGCCACAGTCTCACGTACATTTAGTAAAGTAGTGGACATGATGTGGGAGTGAGTTAAAGTATAGGAATACTACATTGTGCAGCAAGATATTTGTACGTATACATAAAAGTGGCAAGAATACGCATCTTGTTAATTGAATTGAAATGATTACGAGGTGAAGTATAAGCCAGTGCATTATTAAGCCAAGAAGGTATTGTGTGTATATAATAGTGTGGCTGACGCATTAGAGTCAAGTCAGCTCAACTCCCAAGTCAAGTAAGCCAAGTCAGTGAGTGGAGACGATTAAAGCTGTAGAGAGTTGATATCAAACTATCAAACTCCACCCGAATCCTCAGCCAAAGGGATGTTCTACGAGGCGCACAATCCTCGTATCGTCGTTCGTGTGGTGAGAAGAGGATGATGGAACCTGAGCTCATAAGCAAAACCTAAAGCAAAAGTCAGCCAAGCCAAGCCAACCAAACCACTCGTAGTCAATCTATACTCCGAAAATCCTCCATGTGGGCTGGCAAATGGTACACGTAATACACTGCAACGATAACTTCAAGTTTACCAGTATCTCATAGCATATGTGCACTTGCGTTCAGTTCACTTGAATTGGTTGGTTACGGGATGTTGTGAGTGTTCTCACTGCATCCGTATATGCATGAGAGAGAATTTTGTTGTGGCACATACGAGTACAGACTGTTAGTAGAAGTAGTGGTGGTGGTCGTGTAAGTAGATATTGGGTCTGCTGTATGTATACATACATACATGTGTACGTACTGCTTACCACCAGTAGTAGGAACTAACTACTAGTGTAAGAGAGGAAAACAGAACAGGGGTAACCCAACAAAAGCTCTTAGGCAAACCTGATTCATATTCAGTTCTCCGTTTATTTTCAATCTGAAAAGATTCCTTTCGTACGGTCCTCTTCAAACGCACACTTCACCACAATCAGTCAACATTACACACAATTACGGCTACTCAATACATACACAACAACTCAATCCGAACGCAAAGCCCCGTCCACCCAAAACATTCAAAGTGATTTTTGCCATGCCTCTGATAATACGAATAAAAGAATTCACTTGAGGACACATAGTAAATAGTACTATATGGAAATTAGAAGAAATAAGTTCCATTATACCCCTGCCACTTAAAAACAGAGCCAATGACAGAGAAGTGACATTTAACATCAGACAACACTTGCTCAAACATTTCATTTCTGTGTGCAGTGTGCAGCTTGACTCCAATAACCAACCACTCGATAATCCTTTTATAGTGATTTTTGTCCTATTCTGAGGCAAAACAACGTGTCAAAGTGTGCCTAACAGCAGACAATGCTCAATAATTGAATCCATCAGCACAACCATAACGATATTATGAGGGAAACTCATTTACATATGTGTACGTCCACCTGATTTTCAGTTCCAATGTGTTCCCTTTCTCACTTTGGCTTCAGTGCTGATGTAAATCCTTCCCATTTTCTGTTTATAACCTCGTCCGAAAGATTTTATCACATTAACACCTTGTTAGCATGTGAGAATATGTATACGACGTGTAGTTCCTTGGGCACACCGACAACAAAGCAAAGCAACTGTCATGTCAATAAACAAGCTGCGAACCAAGAACCTATTTAGTACTATGTAACGTACATAATAAAAGCAAACATTAATTCCAATTTGTGATTCTTAATTAAAACGGAAATACTCTATAGTTTCCTATAAAAGTACGGCACACGCCTGCATCATATACAAAAGAGAACAAGCAGTCAATTTATGAACAATAGTGTGAAAATTAGTGTCACCCATTACACGAGCGTCACGCGAATCCACGCTTCTGCCTCTACACCAACTAATGCCTACCAAGATTATTCACAAACTGCCGGCTTGCGATTTAATCTCAGGAAGGACTATAATTTCGTTTGTGTCATGATGTTTATTCCTATTTTCGTCAGTGATAATTGTTGGCTGTAATTACAACAGTGAGCACTAAGAAAACATATAATACATGCCGAGACATTTTATTACGTTATTGTTACTACGGACTTATATTATAGCCATGTTAAAATAATAAACAAATACATGAACACAAGGAGGATATTATTCGTTCAGACAGAATCAGAACAGAGACTAATTAAAATTAATTAGTAATAAGCTAGGAAAATCTTTCTGACAAAGAGTCATAGTATTTAGTGCAGCTAACTAGTCAGCGTGTTGTCACTCATCAAAGCTGCTGTTGTCAGCTTCTCAAAACGCCAGCCTAGATATTGCTGCTGCAATGATTTTGGGCAGTATGGGAGACGTTGGAGGATTATTATCCGGCCCTCTAATGGGCAGTGCGGGTTTGGGCTCCATGTCTTCTGTCGGCTCCCTATCTCTCGGACCTCCAAGTCCCACACCGATTCTTCCTTCGTTTGGATTCACTTCGGAACAAGCATGTTTTATTTTGATTATTCTCTTTAAAATATTAATTATTTTTAAATTATTACACTGGTAAGATTTGCTACGAATACTCAGGTTTTTATTATTTGAAATAGACTGCATAGGTTAACAAATTGATCATAAACTTGGATAAATTTAATTCATAACGAACACCTCTTAAAACATTGAATTTGTAGAGTATGTGAACAATGAAAATATTAAGAATGGTATTACATGGGTGTTTGAGATGTTCTCCCTGTGTCATTTTTCAATGAAAACAGTATAATTTTATTGCATGGGTGTATTTGACTGTGCTTGCTCTTTCTGATCCTGGAACAACTGCTCCGCTACTTCGGACTTCAACTTTCTAATTGTCAACATTTTAATTTACTTGATATCCAAGACTGTAAAGTCTGTAACATCTTTGCAATGAAAATGAAGAGGCTGCTGAGAACATGGTTGGGTATTTAGAAAAAACACAGTTTCGGTTTGAAATATTGCTCTTAATGGAAATCGAGTCGGTTCTTCCCAACTGATTGCTGCCATGAAGAGAATAATTTGTGCACAAAGATTGCACTCATTAGTACAGCAGTATGTTGTAGTTAGGTAATACTACGTCAAGCGCGTACCCAGAAACTACATTCGGGAGGGGCCCGGTCTATCCTACCTTAGTTAATTTAGCTACACCCCACACCACCTTCCATATCCAATTTTTTCATTTTTTCAATCTGGGGGAGGGGCGGACCCAGTAGGCCCTTATGTTAGATACGCGCCTGTATTACGTAATAGTAATAAGTATTACTTACATGATAGAAGCTTTCGAGGTAGTGGGCCTTGGCCAGGATTGACATGTTTCGTTCGCTAAAACGCTGTGTTCTAGCACTCATAACTTTGGTCGCACATACTTCTTTATTCGAGCCAGGTTAAGCAGCCCTTGCGACAGAAGAGCGTATACATCTATCTACATCCTCATGGTAGAGAGATATGCCGCCTTCACTAGATGTGCCTATGTAAATGTTGTATTCCCCTCCCAACTCCATGTAATCCAACAAAGTCTCTCTGTAATTCATTAAAATGGATATGCCACCATTTGATTTTTACAATGCACTAGGGACATCACATTAATGACGTCATCAAAAAATCTCAATCTTTTGACACCCTCCCCCTATAATAATCATCATCATATCATACCCCTTACATGGGCACGTGGTCTGCACGTGACAAATTCCAGACCCCCCCGTCAACTGATGACGTCATTAATGTATGTTCCATACTTGTCATAGCCGGCTGGTGCAATAACGATTATGTAGACCGACGATTTGGTTGCAGATGAGAATTGCGGATCCGGCATCATTCTTGGTTTTGTTTGTGATTTGTGATACATTCATGACTCGAAAATCTAGAATATCGTCTGCATGGAAATGTAATGGAATCACTCCATTACTCATAGAATTTTTCTCACAAGCAAGCGTTCTCAAAACAGCCCGGTGAAATTTATGAAGCTCTCCCAAAAAAACTTGAATTTTGCTGGGTATTTGAGAAATTCTTCAGTCTCGCACTTTGCCAACACATTGAGCTGGCCAAAGTCCTCTGGTCTGTAGAACTTTGCGATAAAAAGTAAAACCTGTGAAACAATAAAATAATTATTACAGTTGCCAACTCGTAGTAGATAGTGAGTGGGTAATTTAAATCAAATGAAAAAACCTACTTGATAGTAACTCTCCACTTAAACTTAGGGAGACTTCAATATCTGGGAGAATGTCTTTATTGACATTAATTATTTTCATTGCGTAATCTTGCAATCCCGAATATGGCTGAGCGGCCCTTCCGACAGCAGTTCTAGCGCATTTACCTGGGTCTTCGTGAGCCGGATTAATTCCACCAAATGAATGCTTAATGTACTCGGGCTCATGCTGGCACTTAATATTGATTGTAGACCCTGCTACTACGCAAGTGAAGGGTCCCCGGCAACCTTTTCGTAGTGCACTTTATCCTACATTCGTTCGGCATTAGGGTGACCTCTGTTCTTAAAATGACTTTTGAACCCAGACAAGAACTTTGGTGTGGCATCGCTGGAGCAATATAAACATTTGAAAGCATATCCGCTAGAATTGTTTTGTAGTGCACACCTTTGATTGGTTTCTTTTTAAAGTTTGGATGCTCTGGGACTTCCTCTTCCTCCAGTGATTCTTCTGGTAGTTCTTCTAATTCTTCTTCGGATTCATCTGAATCGGAAGCATAGGTGTAGGCACGATCATAGTCGTCCTCTTGGAAGAGAGTCTGATTTGACATTATTTTCTTGAGGATTTCTCCATATGGAATCATAATGAGAATATAATGATGAGCAAGAGATACAAATCCATAAAGATATATTTTCTTGAATGTATGAATAATTAGTACATTACCGTGTGTTTAATTGAGGGTGAGTCTTGTTTGAGCAAGTAAAAAGCGTAATCGTCGTCTGCAGATCCAACTTGTATCGATACAATTTTTCAAGAGTATTAATTTGCACTTGACTGAAATAAGTAGTAATAGTGCCATGCTGTGTACAAATAGTAATTGCACGTGTGTCAGATTCCGACATATGTAGATGACGAGAGAGCATAATAATTCTGCATGTAGACGAGTGCTCCAAACACGATCGTGAGTTGTGTTGCATGTTGCCCTACTTCTTGGGCTCTTTCCTATTCGTGAAATGGCACTGTTTGCAGTGAAAGCAGTTTGCCGTTTCGTAAAACTCAGAGTGACAATTTGAATATTTTTTATTTTCATTTACATTTTTGCCTAAAAAACCCTCTTCATGGTTTGACATTCGTACATTTAGCTCAAAAATGGTGATTATTATTTTATTCACCACCACAGACTCTTTGCAATGGACTTTCTATTCCGTCACTCCATTAGGATTAGAGATCCTTCTTCTGTGTGTGTGTGTACAGGTTAGTTTGCTTATCCCCACCTATTGCTAGATGATAAATTGCCGTCAAAATCGCTTATTTTATTTTCTTCTTTTGTGGAGTCATGAATGCAAATGAGTTTCGTCGGAAGACACGGTAGGAATAGCCAGTGTACGTATTTGTACTGGTTGACAGAGTATTTGTTTTCAGCAAAAAAAGACAAAAATTCTTGGTTGCACATGCTGTGAGATAAGACAGACGCGACGGTTCGGCTAACTGACATCAAGACTTGGAATTAAAACACTATTTCATACATAATGCAATATGTAGGTATTTTATGAATGCCTGCCTACAGGGGTAGCATAACATAAGCTTGAATGTCTGCAAGCAGTAGTAACTTAGTTTGACGGATATTAATGAACAAGAAAGAATCTTACCTACCATATATTAAATACGCATTCGCTGAAAGTTAAAAGGGCGTCTAATAGATAACATGAGAGTGAAAGGAGAAACACAAAGACAAACATTTATAGTTTTACATGTAGGTATTATTATTGTCAATTAGTTCATTCGGTTTGAGCAGGATATTTCTAGCATTAAGAACATTATTAATAATACGTTTTGTGACATTCATAGGTCGCATGTGTGTGTGAAGTGCTGCAACAATCAGGGAACATGGAACGGCTGGCAAGATTTCTTTGGTCACTTCCGGGTAACATACTACTATTTGAATTTCCTTGTATTTTTAAAAAGCGGTTCTTCATTTTGACTTTCTCCTACTTTCTATGGTCGCTGCCAGGTTGCGAAAAATTGCAAAAGAACGAGAGTGTATTGAAGGCAAAGGCTGTTGTAGCTTTCCACCGGGGAAATTTCAAGGAGCTGTACAAGATTCTCGAGTCTCATCAATTCTCACCTCATAATCATCCGAAATTACAAGCGCTTTGGTTGAAGGCTCATTATATCGAGGCTGAAAAACTCAGAGGGAGACCCTTAGGGGCTGTTGGTGAGAGATCGTTTGTAATTTACAATGCATGCGTAAAATGAGACTACAATATACGTTACTCTTCATGAAATTATCTATACTCTATATATATACGTAAAGTTTATTGTTGGATTACTGCCACATGTATAAAATAACAATGGTATAGCATACAATTAGCAATAAAATTTTAATATACTCATATTTCTATCGTTATACTTCACAATCACACATCATTACAGTGTGGACTTGTGTCGACGTAGTAGTTGTAGTAGAATGTCAATTCAGTGAACCGGCATAGCCAACACTTTAAAAGTCCAAACCAATTAATACCATATCAATCACACTCAGTCAATCCACACACTAGTTTCCCTGTCATTTATTATCTGACTGGCTAAATGTGTGTGTGTACATCATCCACAAGCAAGACAGTATATACCAATTTTTTGCTCTGATACTATTCAGAATAGTTGCTAACAAGAACAAAGTAGAGATCTCAAACACACTGCTCACACGGACCCGTGGAAAATTATAAATTTGACTTCTGGATTTGTCGATGGATATATGACCGAATGCGTTCCAAATATCGAACTAGTTGTGATTTTTTATAAGTAAGGAGCCTACATACAATTCCCTTTTCAGCATCGTGCATATTAAACTAAAATTATATGATGTAGTGAGAATGTCATTTGAAATTAAAAGTCAAAATGTAGCAGAATTTTTTTAATGTTTTAAATGCCACATTATTTTTAAGCAAACATTTATGATAGGATAAAATTCAAAAGGATAGATTGCAACTTCTACGTACAATACAATTTAGAGGAATGGAGCGGAAAAATCTGAAATCTGAAAGAATTTCTTTGGCTACATTAAAGTTAATAATTTAGTTACACTATTTTTAGAAGCGATCAATTCAACTCGTAAGAATATTCACAATCTAAATTAATCTATTAAATATTTACAATATAATACATATTTTGGAGAATTTATTTAAAGGCTAGGAATTCAAAAATGAAAAAAATCATGCACGTAATTTTTATTTTGAATTCTAATTTTATTTCCACTGGAAATGGGTTAAAATTCTAGCTGTGTGAATCGCCGCCAAGTATATTGGAGTATACATAGGGCAATAATATTTGAATGAGTGCTCTGCAACTATTATCCTAATTCAATCTCTATCCTCTTATTCACACTTTCCCCAGAGTCCTTTCCACTTACCATTTATCAACGAACCAGCAATACTTCACACTTCATAAAATGCATTAACTAACAGCTTCCAGCATATTTCCTCTTCACTTAATCATCATAACAATTTTTCATCATTGTTTCCATTAGAAGAAACTTATGAGTTGAACGAACACATTAACTGAAATATACGTACTTCATTTGAGTTTTCACACACACATACACACACACATTTGACGAGTGTGGATATTTTGGGGGAGATTTAGACAATTTAACCTGCACAAATAAAACACGATTCAGCATATGTCTGATGTCATGATTGAAATATGAAAGGAAGTTAAAATTGCAATCCCATATTGTCTTGAATGTAGGATGATGTGGTATGATGTGTGTAAGAAAAGATTCCAAACAATAATTTCGTATGATTCACGAATTACAGGGAAATATCGCGTGCGGCGGAAATTCCCTCTACCCCGCACCATATGGGATGGAGAGGAGACATCATATTGTTTCAAGGAAAAATCCCGAAGTATTCTGCGAGACTGGTATCAACACAAGTAAGAGGCAATACAATTCGTTTTTCAGCAACTCCGTCAATTTTAGTTACTAAGATGAATGGTTCATGCTAATATTAAACTCAAATTACATGATGTATTCAGAATTTGAAGAATTCAAAATGTAGTAGACATTTGTTTTTTTGTGTTTTCAATGCTCCATTATTTATGCAAATACTGACGACAGGATAAAATTCAAAAGTATAATCTGAACTTCATCTGGAATCATATAAATTATACAATATTACTTATAATATAAATATTTTAGAGGAATGGAAAAATCTGAAAAATGAAAACACTTTCTTGTTACATCCAACACAGTTAATAATTTAGTTCTACTATTTTTATCAGTCCGTACCCATCACCCCGAGAAAAACGGGAGTTGGCGGAAGCAACCGGCCTGACCACAACTCAAGTCAGCAATTGGTTTAAAAATCGCCGACAAAGAGATCGTGCAGCAGAGCAAAAGGATGGCCCTAACCCAAGGTAAACATTTCCTAGTCCAAAATTACTTCTTGTTCTTGTCTTTGACTTCAGTTTAGTTCGCTTTGGTTGAGTTGGCCCACCCTATTGTTCTAATGTTATGTCGTCTGCAACGTAACAGTCTCTCTTTGGGGATTAATTTCTATGCTTATTCACACTGCCGGAGTCTGCTGCATCTCACAAACGATTCCATCAACAAATTTCTGTGTACATTTGTATGCACACACTCACAATACCATACACATCTTAGTTTAAAGGCAACCATATAAATACGTATGTATATAGGTAATAGGTTGACAGTAGTCATAGAATCTTTTGCTATATTAACCGCTTTGCCCTATCTTTACTCGGTGCTCGGTTTGCGGGTGACATAAATGGCTGTTACTATCACAGGAAAGTAACCAAACCGAAAACAAGTACTCAAATAAGCAATAGAACATGTTGTTTTGTAGTATCCTCCTTAATATCTGTATGTAGAAGTAGAACCTATGTACGGCTATGTGCGACAAATTCTCTTCACCGGTTTATTACCCTTTCATCTCCTTCTAATTGAACCGAGCAAATCTATTAGGACGTTATCATTAGGTTACATCTTTCATTGCTGTAAAACCTGCCGAGACTTTTCTGCTCTCTTCTCTGCTTTTCTGTGTGAGTAGTCGTCGATTGTGTGCCAGAACAAGCACAGAGAAGAAAGACAGGACAGAGAAACGGAGGAGAGAGTAGAGAGCATAAGAGTACCCAACAATAAGCCACTGTATCGGTTCGTTAGTTTCTAACATAGTGGGATATTCTGCAGATGTACATATAGTATGTAGTATAGTATACTTGTAAAGAGAAGACAGACTTAACTCTCTGCCTCCGTTCGAGAGTAAAAGAGGGTTACATTTACTATCATTTGAGTTAGTACCACACTTTAGTACGGTCTAGGTAAACCGATAGCACAGTAGAATGCATAATACTATGACGGAAAGCAGGAGCTCGTCTCTAAGAATGACATTGTACCTTTGGAGATAGTTGTGTGTCTGCTATCCAACTTTCTGGCAAACAATCTTCATGTGTGTAATCTGCGTCTGAATCTCACATTTATCTAGAATTCTTAATACAGTGTCCAAGTGAGCACAACGCACCAAAAGTAAAACTCTTGCATACTTATAACACCGCTATAATGGTAATGTTGTACAGTGCACTGTTACTTGACTTTACATCGTTTTATCAAACTGCTGAATACCGGTATCTAATCCACTCTTCCCCTCGTTAGAGCGTCAACGGATAAAAATGTGACAGAACTGTACGTTAGGTTACAACCCGATGTGTGGGAGTTTTGTGCACAGCCGATACAGTCTTACCTATTTAGTACGCAGTAGTATTCTCTCTTCCATGTTCAAGTAAACGCTATACGGTCATATTGATGGGGATAAAGTTATTTAGAGGTAGATGTGGAGTAAAAAGGAAAAATTATCTTTCGTCGAG
>JABASC010005396.1:0-10268 GCA_019776185.1 Plutomurus gul
CTGACTGAGTTTTCTCGAATTGTTTATATCACTAATCTTAATCCAGTGTGGACTTGAACATAACACAATTTGTCTTTGCAATTTAAAATAAATGTTCTACAATGTACACAGTAAATTTAAAAAACGCGAGTCTTAAATTGTATGATTCGTTTTACTTTGTACAGGAGACCTTGTTCACACAACGAATAAAATTAGTAACATTAAATACAAATAAGAATATTAGAAAACTTACTTTGCATTTGGTGTCTGCGTTTTTCCACGTAAACCTTACATACTTTAGAAATTAAATTACACGCATTTTATAAGAAGACGGTAAGAGCCTGTGAAAACTAAATTAAGAATACGATCAACGCTACATTAAACTCGTATTTGAGAAAACAATTTAATAGGAAAAACGTCTGTGTGAAAAATACAAATCAATTGTACGGAAACAGAAAATATTCGCAGATCCGATATGCGCCGTAGGTTTTAACACTATTCCCTGAAATCAATCAAACGAAGATTATTTGTGACCAAAATAGAATAAACTTTTCATGGAGATATACTTATGTAAGAAATAGTGCAGATATCTTGGGGCAGTCCAATACATGACAAAAAGCATAATGGGTGCAGTCAGTCCCAGAAGATATCGGTCTGAGTGCAAAAAGGATGAGCTCAAATGCAAAAGAAGCTGTGATACTTTTTCGATTCTGGGGATCTCTCCTTTTCTTGGATTCTAATCTCTCCGTTGTGTGGCATCACACATAAAATAGATATTTAACGGAGCGAAGATTCTGAAACCTTGGGCGATCATGTGCAATCACATTTTCAAAATTTGCACTAGAACTGTTTCAGGGAATCTTTGCATCTGCACCATCCAGCAGTACCGTAGATATGGCTACAGGATAGTGGATGGCTATTCACACAGGACACACCAACCACAAGGAAAAGCCGACGGCAGGTATTAGCACCTGGTATTCCCGCTGAGACAATGAACAAGATTTCTTTGTACATAAATACACATTTTCCAGACCAGCGGGGTTACTCGCCTACTTAAGAATGTCTGACGGCTTGTCTGGATTAACTTTACACTATATGTATGTACAGTTTAAAATACAATGACTATTTATATAACACCGCAGGTTTACCAGTAGAGCACAGATATATTTCCAGTTCCCTTCAGCGGACACACGTCTCTCACGCCTCTCACGCCTAGAAACTACCCGGGACCATGTTACACAAGTAAGTAAATATAGGAATGCTTACGATTGATTCTTACTGTAATACAAATATTTTCATGATAAGAGTTTCCTTTCCTGATACTAAGCTAGTAGATTTCTATGTTCACGCCGTGTCAAGATCGCCTGTTCAGTTCTCTTCAATTTCTGTGTCCATGCTCTCGTGAAACTGTGAAGTGATTTGGTCCTCCCACAACCATCCTATAAATTTACTCTAGTTCACTTTAAAAGTCAAGAATCTTTCAGTATCGTAAAAATACTTCAAAAACCCCACGCTTTCAATAGTACAGAGTAAATGAAATTTAGGTAATCAATACAAGTGATTACTAATGTCTTCCAAAATACGATTCCACACATCCGTTTCATACAAAAATTGAGTACATTAATGGGTTGGCTGGTTAGGCTTTGTGGGCACACACAATAGTAATAAAACCTAAGAAACAGTAACCTTTAGCTGTCACGTCTCTGCAATAGGTACTAAATAGATGCACCTATTGATGACATAATGTACTGATGGGAATGAATATTAGCCTTGAAGAACAACAGTTTCAGAGTGGACATCAGTAGGTAGTACACAATACGTTGGGACTAACTTTAGTGGAAAGGGAAGGACAATTGTTACATTATACAAATATTTTATTAACTGCACAGAAAGGTTATTAAGGTAGGCAGTTAATTAGAATGTTTAGTATTTCAAGTATATGTATTATTGGTGGTTGTACAGCACATCACGCAAGTAAAATACTATAATATTATCAATATATGCTCGCATAACATTTTAATATGTACATATATTATTAGTAAGTAATACTAAATATCCACAGCTAAATGTTAATAACTCTGGGTTCTAACAATAAGTGAGCCTTAAGTGGGAACAACCTACATGTAATTAATACACCGTTTATGGGTCATGACATCAGTGTTTATAGATTCAGTGACAGATTTACCATCCACACCAACCAAACTGAACAGACTACTACGTATGTAGTACTATAGAACTGCATGAAATTAGGTCAATGAAAATTAGTTGCGTGGAAATGGCATCTTATTTGGACGACGAAAAATATAACGTTTGGTGAAAGAGTATTGTAAAGAAGAAATAGGGGAATGCGGTAATAGTACTTAAACTCGTTTTCAGTACACGAAGCATTGCGTCTCGCGGTAATAGAGTATATTGTATACATTATATATACCTTATATATGGTACATGGTCTCAGCAGTAGGCTACGTATGTACATATAGTTAATTGATGGTTGGAGCGAACCTTTTGAGTCGTTAGACAGCTAAATATCAGGAAATTGGCAAGTGAGACCGCTGACAATTTAAGACGCTCCCCGGGGCAGGAGTGTGGGACGGGTCGAGTGAGTGAAGCCAAAAGTCAAGTAAAATGCTTGACTGCGACTTGAGATGCATTTATTGGAGTTGGTTGACTCGGTGACTTTGTGGGGTGATATATGAGAGACAGGGACAGCTACCACTAAGTAATCTCAAAAGTCCACATTACATTACGAAGTGCTGCCGTCCTTACACTTGTTTCCCTTTCATTTCTTCATTCAGGATCTTCGCTAGTGGCTGCTTTCGGAGGAGTCTCCGCCAGCACAGCCCATTGATTCATGTTATCCCTAGCTCCGTCTTGCATTGCCTCGAACCGCGGATTCATCTCAGATAAACTCTGCTCCCGCCAATCCAAACATGAAAACACACAAGACAAACAATCTGTACACAATAACTAATATCAAAGATGACGACGGAGAAATTAGAATGCTACCTTTGTTCTTTTTCACAAACGAACTAATATATAAATACAATCTGATGCAACCATCCCGATATTACTTCCATGTTCTAAGTAGGATATTTCTTATCGATGTGTACGAAAATACAAAGAAATACTATAGAAGGAGGAACACAAAAGAATAATAGTAATAAATCGATTCTGTTCATATAAAATCTGAAAACAGTGGCTTCGGACTACAACTGAGATAAAGAAAGCAGATTTACTCTAGTTGTAAAGGTACAAGAGGGTGTTCCAATACAATACTATCCATTTTGTCAAGTGCAAAGGAATTTTACCATTGAATGGTAAACAATAAAAATATTCATCCCTCAATTGGCTCCACTCGTCAATAAATATTTCAATCAGTAAAATATTGCTTAGTTTCTGATTTGATAATATTTATGCGTGCAATATAGATGTATCTCATAACAAATAAAATTTAAGAAGGTTTAAAATCTATTCATTTTGGTATACATGTCGACTAACTCGCTCAGTGACAAATGTTTCTTATTGTTGGAGCACCCTGTACAAGTGCAGAGCATTAAAGAGGACTTACCTGGTACAAGGGCAGACAGATATCGCTAATCCACCTCATCTGCAGTTGTGGTAGTTCGTGTTCTCGTTCACGATCCATGGACGCGGGTGGTGTAATTTGCAATTGTTTCCTCTCCTGGTCACCCTATTTTTCAAAAGAAGGTCGTCTCTTCATTTTAAAGCAAGGCACATGATCAGAGGATTTGCAAACATAGAATCATATAACGTGTGCAGATTGGTGCCATATCTTAATACCTTCTGCTCCAATAAATATTCCTATGCATTTCTTGCAACACAATGCCAAAAGTTGAAAGTTAATTACGGAGTAGTTATACTTTCATGTAAATAGGTAAAGAATTTAGTAGCAGCTCTAATCTCGTTCATTCGTTCATGTAAAGTTAAAAAACCGCGTCCTGCAGATCTCATTACCAAATATTACTAAAACATTGAAATAGAATCTGCGCTTTTGGATTTATATAATATCTACATTACTCAATTCACAAAACCACCGTGTCATTCAGGCAATTGTAACGCAAACAATTAGTAAATAAATTACATTACAGTGGGCAATTCCAATATTGAAGTAAAGTTTCTGATATCCTATTTGTAGAAGGTTGGTTGCTCGCTTTCAATTTAAAGAAAGAAGAGAAAGCAATGTTTGTTCTGAGAACAAAACAAAGGCGCTTTCACCAGATCTGAGAGATGAGCGGAAGAAATCCTGTGTAATTAATTTTCTCAGCACATAATACAGTAAATTATTTCTTAATGCGACATACAAAACATATGTACCTATCTCCGTCTTCAAATAGTAGATTGTATTTACTCAATGTGTCTAAGCAAACACTGACAAGTGTGTGCAGTAATATTTATCTATCGCTCTATGCATGATACATGCGTAGAGAGATAAAAAGAGTAAAACGAATATATTGCATGAAATAGTTGTAAAACAAGGAGAAAGCAACGCGTGCCATCCTCCAGAAAATCGATAGGAACTGTAAGTGATTTCTGCAAAGAATATATCTACTCTTTCAATTTATTTATTTCGCCAAGTCTGCACTCAACTATTCTCTTCATTTATAATAATGTCTCTCCGAATTTCTCTAGAAATCCACTGCAGGCGACACACAACATTTTTATGCACAGTCAGTGACCAATCACAATTCTACGAATAGTAACGTTCCTTCAGTAACTAAACTAATAACTTTTACTATGAATTCCATTGTGTGATCATATCTCGTAGACTCATACGAATTACAACGTTTAACAACAATGCCAAAAGCTTAAATCAAATGTTATGATAATGTTAACCAATTGCTCTACATTTGTTCCGAAAATCTGGATCAATAAGAAATTATTGCAAAAAGTAATTAGTGCGAACCTGTGCAAAAAATTCTGCAGTAACAAGCTCTGCCACTCTACGCTGGACAAGCCACGGTTTCGTGGAAGCGGCCAGGTCAGATGCAGTCATCAGCATGCATCGGAGTACTTCCCTCTGATCTTCATCTTCCCAACTATACTTCCCGTTGGCAACAAGCTCGAAGAACACGTTTCTCCTCCTTGACAGAAACAACACAAAATCACGTAAGGCTTCCACCCTTCTATTACACTTCCTTCCTTGCAGTCTTCCGTAATAAACGCATCTTATTTCTACACAAGACTATTAGCTAATACATTGGAAAACTAAATAATATCAAAGGGTCGATATTTGACAAATTCCATATACATATTGATATCGAGAATGTCGAAATAATTTTTATCGATATTTTATATAACATGTACATTTTGACAAGTTTCTGTATTGAAAACATGTCGACATTAGACAAATTCGATATTCGATGATTAATATCAACATTCACGATACTACGAATCGAGAATCTCGAATTTTTAGACTCTCGTGATATTATTATGGATATTGGATGCCCTAAGTACATGGCACAGCATAGCCACTGTTAGGTACGTTTTTTATAGGTCAGAGGCGCCCATGCAATTATGACTTAACCATGTCTTCCTCCTGTGCACATACGAACAAACAGGATATGACCTATATACGACTAACGAACACAATAAGGATTTCGACCAATTGAACTACGTTCAAGTTAACTCTGAATTACACTGAAACTAAATATCTTAACTTCTTCAGAGAGGAAGGTAAGCACGCTAGCACAAACGTGAATAATATATATGCTCTTCTTACTACTGTAAGTATATATTTATATGTACGTATATAATTATGTGCACGTACGTACAACATATTTGTTTAGTGGTAAATAAATCGATAACGGTAGAAAGAGCATTTTATTGAGCAGGAAGCCGCCTGCCTTCCTCTACCAAACTATGCTTGAACTGATTCAACTACAATTAACTGGGAAAAAATCATGTGGGAAAAAAAACATTCCGAAGACCGAATTAGTCCTCTTTGTCGTGCAACACATCTTTTAGTGCCATCGCCTGCCTTCTGCCTGCTTACAACCAGACAGTTCTGTAACTTACAGTTGAATGTGATCCTGTAATGCCTTTCATTTTAACTTTATCACTTCTTACTTCAGCGTATAGTCAATCCGTTCTGCAGGATAAGACAATACGGTTGTCACATTACATTACAAAGTGAATGGTATCCAGATTCACTGAATTTCCTAGTGCAGTCGTAGATTTAATTATGTGCATGGAAGAGAAACGGAGGGGAAATAAGAAAATGGTCTTCTGCTTAGCTGAGCGCAATGATGAGCTTTCACTTTTTTAAAAATTTTGAATACTAGACACCCTATATTGTATATAACTGGCTTTCCTATCAGCTCAGATGTGTACTATACACACAATCAATACGCGGACAATTCGCCCAAGTGGAATAAACGGAAATTCATCGAGCGAACTGGAGTGGCACCATAGACAATAAATATAAATACCAACAATATATAAACATTTGGTTGACACTGGTTAGAAGTCTGGGTGAATGTTTAGAAAATCCTGCCTATCGATATAAATAAGGATTTGTTGCATTTCACATGAACGGCGTCGCACACAATAAATAAACTCGTCGGAAGGAGGACACAAGGTTGTGCTCTGTAGAGATAGCGGTTGTTGAAAAAATTGAAGCTTTCTACTGACAATTTTAGAACATTCAGTTTCGTGATGGTAACTGATAAAATTTATAACTCCATTTCATCACATCACAACCAGATATTGAATATTTTGAGATAACAAAAAAAGTCTTGTGTAAAACTCATTGTCAAGTAAATATAAAATGTTTAAATTTATTACGTAATATTCAGTTTGATAATATGCGGAGCGGCACATTGTGTCTCGTCGTGGATTTTACGCTTCGATATCTTTGAGTTTTTGAGCTACCAGATGCATTTTAGCATTAAATACACATGTAATCAGCATTTGGCACTAAAAGAAAATATGTATATTGCACTTTCCAATGCCGAACAGCAACGCTAACAAATAAATGCCATGTTCTTTTACAATACTAATGGTTTTGGGTTCTGCACAAAATGTCTATCAAAATTTAAAAGTGCGAAACACCTAACATGGTGCACAATTAACAATAAAAATTCAAATGTAAATATTTATATTATAGTTGACAAGTTTAAACAAATTATGTGACCTTTAACAAACGGACAGCGAGCATGGATATCAAATACAAATTGTAAGTATTAAGCAAAATAAATATTGATCTTACTGAAAATAGATGGTCAGGTCTGTAGCGAGAATGCACTGTTTTAGAACATTCATAACTCTTGAGTACTGTTCAGATGTCAGTCCAGAAAATATATTGTGACCCTAATACAAGAATAACATTTTATGAAATTATTATTTCGGCTGAACCCCCCCCCCCCCCCCAAACTCGTTTCATCATTGAACTATTTCAAATGCAGTTTTTAAACGAATATTTACAATAAATATAAACGTGTGTTTCCTAAATTCAAGCACAATTTTTCTTAACTATGATTTTAATATGTGAAAAGTAGTACCAAAAGTGTCAAGGCACATACAATCCCACACAATCTCCTGAATCCATGTATGAGAAAATTATTCTGCACAGAGACAGACGAATCTAAAAGTTGCGTTCAAATAATATCATACTATATGTGAACAAGATAAGTATAAAGGCGCTTAAAATCATTTGTCATTTCCCCGCCTCTAAAATCATCGAATGGGGGACATTCCTCACTTCCTCCCTACAACAGGGTATACCTGAGCATAGAAAAAAAAGATGCCTAAATTTTTTAGAGTGGGGAAACTTTGAAGAATTTTATGCGAATTTAGGATCTAGAGTGCTTTCACTTTCACGATCAGTACACTTACGTGCTCTGAAGTTGGGTAGGAAATCGAATGAAGAATTTTTTTTCGCACGTTTACACGGATTCAAGAGAACATGCCCTTCCTCCTACGCACAGGCGATCACCGAAACTTAATAAATAATCTACGAATGAATAGGTAGACATAACTTATAATGACTTGGAAAAACCAGATTGATCCATTGTAGATTGCAACCGTTCGTCTTGTAGTCCTGCTCTCTAGCAAGTGCTGTAAAAGTACCCAATACATAGCTAAAACATTTTTTATTTCTAAAAGAATGATCTTGAACTTTTCAAGTTGATTTTTCCTATCGATCTGTTCAAATTTCGACCCCTTCCTTCAACTTTGACTTAACTTCTGACTCGCAAGTTCTTTCTCCCAAAAACTGTCCAGTCAAGTCAAACTTTAGCAATACATAACGAATGCATACAAAAGAGAAGTTGCTTCTTGACACAACAGTTTCTCAATACACGGATACAAGGTACAAAAAAGATCCTGAAAACGCAACTTTGTCTACTTTGTATATTGGCCTTACTTGTAGAAACCTATTTAAAAAAAATTCTACTACTGGTAGAATGGGTAACATGAGACGAACTAGCACATTTATTCAGTAGTCAACTGATAACAGCTGGATACAAACTTTTGAGATATTCACTCAGTGCTATTTACCTACAATGGTTGCTCACTTGAAATTTGAAACTCACTGTAATTGCCTGCTTCCTACTGTAATAGCAATCTTGTGTTGCACAGACGCTCCACTTTCACAATGAAATCCACGTTAACAAAAAGTTGTTGTATGTATAATTTTATGGATTCTAACAATATACGGATTCACAAAAGGTAAAGGAATTATAGCGATGCTTCCATCGCTATAAAGGAATCCAGCAAATTGCAATCATCAAAAGGAACAGCACTCGAAATTCTGTGCACTTAAATGGTACATTAGATCTAATATTCTCAATTTTCTACACAGCTAGTACTTAACATGATACAAAAAGCAGATTGTGACTTGAGGTGCCTTTCCAACATCAACTTTCCTTAAGTGTTAGATGTCTTGTTTCTGGTTCTGAACTACACAAATTAAGTTTTTCAATAAAATCCTCAAGACTCAACAGTACATTCCACTATAATAAATATAGTCTTACAAAAGTGTTGCTGACTGTATTTGTAATTGCAATGAAATGCAAAGGCACCTTGAACTGTTTCAGTGATAAAACACAATGGATGAATTACCAATGCTCATTAGTTCATATTTGCTTTAAATCTCTTCATTAAAGTCTGTTTTCGTGCTGACAATGCTTGTGGTGCTCTTTGAAATAAGACATCCTCCTAATTAAAATTTACACCTGCGTAACAACTTTGAAACTACAAAGTTCAAATGCAGAATTCACCATAAATTATGATGAAACGGTAGCACCTTTGAGACGACAATTATAAAAAAAGAAAGAATAGGAACTGAAGAGGGTAAAGTGCACGAAATTAGCAAAATAATCCCACTTACCTCACTATTGATGATCATTACTGCGTGGTTGAAATGATGATGTTCCATTGTGTTTTGAGTTCCATACAGTAACGCCAAAGCGGAACCCGTTCTGTAAATTTCAAGAGTTCACAAAAATTAGAAGCAGTTTAAAAAAAACTTTTACAATTTGAAATACCCACTTTCTCCAAATATAACACTGAAAAACGTGTAAGTACAAGAACTGAGTACGCCTGCCTGTGCTATAATCTAACAATAATAGTAAATGGATACACATTGGCTGGGAGTAATAAAACCGTTCCTCGTAGCACGACATCCGAGATTCGTAGCATTTGATCCACGCAGCACTAGATAAACCAATTTCACATCCATGGAGCTGTTGAATATCTTCTGTAAACCCCAATTTGAGAGATTTACTTCGATTCTAAAAATTAATTTGTCATTCTAAAATTGTGCCAATAAAACTACTAAACCGTGAGAGAATTATTACAGTGACAGGCTCTAATGATTACGTAAGTGGAGCATAATAAGGGCTGGCGTGTCTACGCAACTGATAAGAACTATTAAAATGAATTTTATTGAACTGTGAACTTTTATACATAAAAATCTAAATTCAATTCAGAGTGAATTTAATAATTTCTAAATCTAAGCAACGTGTTTATCTTTTATCTGTTTTAGAACTTTGCTTGTTGGTTGTAAATTCTCAAAAGGATATGAAATTTGCTTTCCAATAAACAAACTGCAGCTAGCGGTAAAAAATTTATGTACAAAGAACAGTTACAAAATACCTTTCTATAATTTAGGTATACAAGACTTCTTTAATAAATTCAAGTGTCTCACTTTTAAAACACATCAAGATACGGACTAGGGCTTCCATTCCAGGGAATTCTCACCCGGGAATTCTCAGGCAATCTGTTCTCATTTCTCGAAAATTCTCAAATACCCAATCCCGGGAAATATG
>JABASC010005397.1:0-10268 GCA_019776185.1 Plutomurus gul
TCTTCTCTTGTCGAATAAAGCTTTTGAAAAATTGGAAATTGTAATTTCATAATGAAGATTAAAAATCATTACAGGAAACACTGGGGGCCTGTATGTATGTATTGGTATACGGATAGTATGGAAGAAACATAGGGAGCGTATCACACATTCGCACACAACTACACACGGGGTTTTGGGTGCAATAATTCCACTGGCATTAAATAGTGGAATTGACTGGACAACTGCACTAGACCCTTTGTGGAATTACCTGGAACTGGAAACTGGAACTGGAATTAATGCTCTACAAACTAACAAATTACTTGGGGCTTCTTGGAGCAACAATGTTTGCCTGTTCATGGAGCTGTGCGGCAGCCCATGGAGGGAGAATTGCAGAATACAAAAGTCTTCTTTTCCCAAGAAAGTAAAGACTCGTCAAATAAATTTCACTTCACCAGAGAAGTTGCAAACTGTAAAGTGTAAACTGATTAAATCAGTAATTTAACAATCTAATACAAGTTATTAAATCTGTCATTTCAACTTTGTATAATAATTACTTAGTAAAAGTGCAATTGATGTTGGTGGATTATATAATCACTGATCACAAACAAAAATTCGAAATGGAGATAGAATACCACGTTGTTTCATGTGATAATTGTAATTCGCCTTGTAAATCTGAATCCACATTAACAAATGGACCAATTAGTGAACTGAGCATCAAGGATGCCCTTTCTTATCTCTACGGCATTTTGTGGGACGACCTTTTGAAAACTGACTTTAAAAACAGAATTGACACATTGAAGAAAACAGATTTCTCAATAGATTTTTGTCACAGGTGTTCCCTTTTACTCGAGGAAAACTACACGGCTCACCTGAAATTTCAAAATTCCACCCACCCACAATCGCTTATTCAAATTGCTAAAGAATCCAATTTTGAGGTGCAAAAATACATAAAGTGTGAAGAAATTCAAATAGATGAACATGTCATCTCGCGAAACACAGATTTGGACGATGACTTGGACAGTTTTACATGCGCTGGTGACAACGAAGAAACAAATTCATTCATTTCTGAAAATTTGGAAAATGTTTGTGTGAAGGATCCACCTTTAGGAAAAAACGTCGATGAACAACTCTGTGTTGAAAGCAAACGACTGGTAGTTAAAATAGAAAAACTTGCAGACGACGACATTAAATTGTATCTGAAGAAAAACTATCAGCCACCATCAGCCACTGTAAACCGAAATAGAATTAACAAAGGTAATTAAATAGAAATCTAAAAAAACACAATAAATTGCCTTAATTGCCAATAATTGATTGGCCAAAATCATACTTCCATCTGATTAACTTTTATGAGCTTCCTAAGTACTTGTCCAAAATGGAAATGAGCTGCATTACTATGAACCGGAAGGTGAATATTAGGTTGGTCGGCGAAAACCAATGCCACATAGCCTGTCGGATAGAGCACAAAAAATAAGCGGATCCCTTTTGAGGAAATCTTAAAATTCGATTTCCACGACGTAGGTCAAATGAAAGGTAAAGTTTTGAAGGCAATGTTAATGAAGAAAACAAAATTTGAAAAAAATTATGGTCGAGCCATTTCATTTTGGACAAACAGTAGTATCAGAATCGTTAATTGGTGTACTTCTCACCATGTTCTAACCTATGACCTGTAGGTGGGTCATAGGTTACCATCTAAATATAAGAGGGTAAAAATTAGCAATCATACATGAGCTGAACTTTTAGAGGATAGCAAGAAATAAAAAAGTGGTTTGATTTTTTAATTTTTTTGTGTCAATCGATTTTTGGCCATGTTTAAAGAAACAATGAGGGAGCTTTGAGTTTTACCTTGCGGAATTCGAATTTTCCAATTTCCTCAAAAACCCCACTGGGAAATGTTGTTATGCACACGTATACCAAATTTGAACGAAATCTATGGAAACATATTCGAATAAATTAGCCCAAGATATTTAATATTCATTCCCTCATGTTAATAATAATTTGGTTTTGTTTTTAAGTAAAGTAATTTTACAATCATAACAGGACTTAATATTTGCTTAATACAAAGTCGGTACATAAATACTGCTCTGCTCTTCCCCTGCGGACTCGTAAAATATAATCTGTAGGAATTATTTTGTCAGTAATGACTTGAAATATTGGCATCCGAATTTCGCAAAAAGGGATTGTAGTACTCCAACCTCCCCCAAATCCAAAAAAATAACATTACATAATATATAAGGATCACAAAGGGGTGGGGTTGTCTAAATTAACATAGAAAGGATTGCTCCCCCTTCAGACCACACAAATACTTTTGCTGGATACTCGCCTGCTATGCATGCAGCCATGTTGTTATATTTTAAAATGAACCAATTTGGAATTGTTACCGAAATCATTATTTAATTGTACGATTTACAATGGGAGAATGCGACCTTTCGTAGATATGTATTAATGAACTCGAATTAAATTAATTTAACAGATATTTTTTTAAATGTTTCACAGGACCGCAGCCATTGTTCGCATGTAACAAGTGTCCTGCAAAATACGTACACCAAAGAAGTTTGAAATTTCACTCACGACGTCACGACTTGCCAGAACACCAAGAGAAATCCCATGTTTGCACAGAGTGCGGCAAACGATTCGGTCAACCGTGTTTGCTAAAGTACCACCTTTTGAGAATACACCGTGGTGTCAAGCCCCACTCATGTCCACAATGTGATAAGAAATTTTCCACCAATACGGAAATGGTGAAGCACATCAGGTGTCTGCATAACAAAGAGAAACCATTCAAATGCGATTTGTGCGAGTACACTTGTTCAACCGGCGGCAATTTAAAAACACATCGTCGTACTCACACGGGAGAGACACCTTACGAGTGCTCGGTTTGCAATAAAAAGTTTCGATGCGTTGAAACGATGAAGTCACACACGAACCTTGTCCACACTGGCAAACGGTTTCTCTGCGAAATCTGTGGCAATGGTTTTCTTAGTAAAAACATTTTGCGTACCCACTCACGCATACACAAGGAAGCGTCCCATGAGTGCAACGTTTGCAAACAGAAATTTGTCTGTAGGACCAGTTTGGTGGACCACATGAGAGTGCACACTGGCGAAAAACCTTTCCAATGTGAATTGTGCGGGACAAATTTTCCAAGGAAGGGCGGACTGCGGGTGCATATGCGTACACACACCGGAGAAAGACCCCACCAGTGCCTTTGTGGCAAAGCTTTCACTCAAAGTGCAAATCTTAAACGTCATTTTCAGAACCATTGTCCTGCGAACGAAAAGTTGAAAAATTTTGAAAACGTAAAAGTCTAAAGTGACCTGTCGTAAATCATATTACAAAATAATGATACAAAATGATGTTTCATTCTTTAAGATGTATAACAAATTTTCGTCTGTATCAAAATTAACATAAAAAGGATAGGGAAGAGGGTGTCGAATGTTATTAAATTACCACATTAAAAATGTATCCTAAATTAAAACTATGCGTGTAATAAACAAAAACTACTTTGTTGATTTTATGGAAAATTAAGTGATGTAAAGCATAATCTCTCACTTCACACTCGTCTACGTCCATCCAAGATGTTGGCAGCCAGGGTTCACTAAAAAGCAGATGAAATTTCGGATTTTTGTACAAAAATGACTGTTGGGCTTTGTCGTAAACGATACGATTTTGTACATTATTTATTTATTTCCAGTCAACACCGTTCTTACAATAACATGTATGAAATATATATACTGATTAAGGAATAATTTTTATTAATTCATTCGGCGCTGTGGTGAAGTAAAAGTAATTTTGGTGGTTCGGTTCGAGGTTCATGTTTTCAAATGCGTGAAATGTGAGGAAAATACCAGAGGAAGCCAATGGGAGGGGCATAAAATGCGGATAAATATGCCGTATTGTGTATAATATGTGTATAATTGATTACTTTTGATGGTTTAATACATTTATAAATCATTCTAGTGAATGTATCCAATATTAGCTATGGCAACAATACAAAGTAAGGTAAAGTATGCACAAGATTTTCAACACCCAATCCTTAAAATCCTGAAACTCTGTTATAAGAAAACAAACGGACAGTCGATAATTCAATAACCAGAGTGGCAAAAATAAAATTTCCAAAAGACATTGTGCCAATTTTGAACATTTTGTTGTAAACTTGAATATACAATTTTATATATTTTTGGACACTGTCCAGAAAAAAGTATTGGCAGCAATTACCAATAGCAGCCACAGACAATGGGAAATTCAGTTAAATATGAAAACACTTTTTGCAATATTACCACGCTATTGTAAATGTGTCCGCATCAGGAGGACTGACAGGCCTGCATTTAGGGCTCTGTGGTTGCTTTTCACTAAAAAAAAGTCGACTGGGCTCTTGTCTAATATTATTAAATAAACCCAAACAATATATTATTAATAATCAAGTTCGATGTTTATTATACATGTGTGAAAAAAACCACAAGTCTGTGTTTCATAAAAAATGTCTCTCGCAGATATTAGCACTCAAATTATTTCATTTTTCTACACACTTTTAACGAAATCATTAAAAATTTCATGGTTGTAATTTTAACTTACAAAAATATTGTGAGCGCCTGTAAAACTTTGTACCAAAATGTGCAATTTGTGTAACCAGAAATCAAAAGGCAAATTTGACAATTTCATCGTCAAGCACGTGCTCTGCTGCTATCCGAATGTGCGGAGGGTGCCAAAAACAAACCAAAAAACGACCATCGAAGAAATTCCGTGACCATCTGAAAAATCACTCAAAAAAAGTGACCTCCCCAGCGGGTGGAGCTGAAGACGTTTTTGATTTCTTTTCAAAATCGACAAAATGACCAACGCACGAGGAAGCAGCAGCAGTGGACACAAAGCCAAGTCGCCCGCGTGGGACGGAAAGTTTACAACCATCAAAGAAGAAGGGCACGAGTTTTTCCAGGGCAAAATGGACACAGCATATACTTTCCATTTGTTGGGATTGAGGTCGCGGAGGCAGTGGGGAAACCTCCCCAATGGGAGGGAACTGTGCAACCTGATCATTCAAAACAATGATGACGACAACCCACCAGATGTCCCACGGCGCAAACGCGAACCCAACATTCGACAATAAAAACGCGTCTTCGCGAAAAAAAGGAAAGCTTGGTGACAGCAATCCCTTCAAAAAATGGCGGTTGGAGCCGAAAATCCGGAAAAGATGACTCTGAGTCTATGCCTCCACCAATGGAGGCTGCTCCATAAAGAACATTAGGGTATTGTTGAAGCCCAGCATTTCAAACCATGACTTCAGTTTGGGAGGGGAATTGTTTTCACCCAATGGTAAGAATTTCTTTTCTTCAGTGTATTATGTATTAAACATCCGATCCAGTATTTCTGATTGCATGACCATATATATACATGGGACCATGTGCGCCAAGATCTTCATCCCTGGCGAAGGTTCCTTGAAATCTGAAACCTTTAAAATCAAAACTATCAAGACCGGATATTCAATTCTGCTACCTGTCAACATCAGAGGGTGGATCTAGGGGTGAAGGAATTTAAATATAATGGAGTTATTGTGTACTCCCCCCTTCAAAAAATTTCTGGATCCGCCACTGATCCACATATCCGACATTGACTCAGACGACTATCAGACACCGATGAAGAATGAGTGAGAGAATATGAGGACTCAGAGACAGTATTCGATTCGATAAAGACTCAGATCTTGCAAAAGCGATAAAGACTCAGAATCCAATAAACACATCTACAAAGGGATAGGTACTCGAACGTGAATATACTTTACTTTCTGTGTACATGCATGAATGACCTGTAGTATGTACACACACTGTAGGCAGCACGCAAAGCTACAATAACAACATGTAGCTAACAAGTATAAATCATAAAAATAATACATCGAAATTGTATTGGAGAAATAATTTTGCAAACATGAAAAATACTACTTTGGTTTTCACGAGAAATGACACGAAATTATGTTTGATTGTACCAATTGTACATCTTTTACGGAAATCCAACATTACTATTTTGTTGGATACATCGATTCGCACGTGTTGCTGTGATACTACAAAATATTTGTGATATACAGATATTCATTCATTTAAATTTCTTCAATGATATATTTTGTTTTGGTTCATTCTTTGATTTATTCGAATGCGGCAACACTATTGGCCACGCGGTCTGATATGTAATGCAAAATATATTATTGCTGTGTAAGACAGCATTAACATTATGGATATACACCGTTTCAACTTAAAAAGGCAAACACAAGTTGTGAATTTCGCAGTGTGTACATTGGTATGTACATACATAGGCACAGAAAGACAAGTTAATGTATGTCATCGTGAACGAGAATATAATTGTGTTTCTGTTCTCACGAGTCTTCAACCCTTTGTAGATGTATTTATAGGATTCAGAGTCTTTATCGTTTTTGTAGGACTCTGAGTCAATATGGAGTCCCGCGTGTCTCTGAGAGTCCTCATACTCTCTCTCATTCCTCATCGGTGTCTTATGTCTTAACCCCCCTCGTCTGAGTCATTGTATGTAATCAAATATTTATTGGCTATGGGTTGCGGCCTCTTGCACGGGGCTGTAGCTGATCCATAGGGCGCCCGCTAACCCAAAGACAATAAATGTGATTGTAAGAGCGCCTACACTCCGTGGGCAACATACAACGTTATAATCAAAACTCTTACATATGTGGCGCACGGAGTGGGCGTGAAGTATAATCAAATTCAAACCCTGGACAGTAACATTGGTGAATGAACTTCTAATTCGGAATTCAATGGGTCGATACTGGGAAGATAAAGTATTCGGAGGATCCGGAAAAGAAGAATTTGATTGCGCAGAAATTCTCCAGTTCCCAAAATTATCTGGAAGAATAAAAAAAAATGTTTTTTTCACTTGAAGATCGATGAATACTACGGATTCTTATATTTGACTAAAATCCTGAAGAAAATAAATTCTTACCATTGGGTGAAATCAATTCCCCTCCCGAACAAAAGTCATGATTTGAATGTTGGACTTCAACGATTCCCTACCTTTCTTTCTGTAAGCAGCACCCTTTGGTGTGGACACGTACTCAAAGTCATCTTTGCCCGGTTTTTCGGTCACCAACCGGCATTTTTTTGAAGGAATTCAGTCACCTTGTTTTCCACTTTTTGGCGTAGACGCGATTTTATTGTCGGGTGTTGGGCTTGCGATTTCGCGGTGGAACATCAGGTGGCTGTCGTCATCGCTGTATGAACGATGAAGTTGTCCAATTCCTTCCCATCGGGGGAATCTTCCCGCTGCCACCGCTACTTCAGTGCCAACAAATGGAAGGTAACATTCGGTGTCCGTTTTGCCCCGGTGGAACTCGTTCCCCTCTTGTTTGATGGTTGGAAATTATCCGTCACGCAGGCGACTTTGGGTTGACCCCATTGCTGCTGCTACTTTGTATTGCATAGGACTTTTTGTCTGCCTTGAAAAGAATCAAAAATGTCTTCAGCTTCACCCCCGGCAGGTTTTGAGTGACTTTTTTAGCTGATCGTGGCATCTTTTCTGTGTTCGCTTTTTCGCTTGTTTTTGGCACCCTCCTCACCTTCAGATAGCAGCAGAGCACGTGCTTGGCGATGAGAGTGCCAAATTTACCTTTGAACTTCTGGTTACACACATGGCACACTTTGGTACGAAAGATTTTCAGGCTCCCACAATATTTCTTCAAGTGAAATTACAACCCTGAAATTTTTAATGATTTCGTTAAAAATGTGAAGAAAATTGGAAAATAATTTCAATGCTAATATATGCGTGAGAACAGGGATGGAAAAATCCAGACATGTTTGTGAAACACAGACAACTTACACATATATAAAGGCACATCGAACTTAATTATTAATAATATGGTTTGGTTTATTTAATGAAAAATTGGACAAATGTCTACTCGAAATCAGAGAATAAAAAAGGCATGCCTCTTTCAACAAAAATTTAGAAACGGCTGCTTTGTTAAAAAGCAATGATTTTTTCCCTTGTTGCTGTTTTTGTGAATAAAACACTTTACTTGACTGCAAATTACTTTTATTTTGTGAAAGGTGTAGAATACTTTTAGCAGCAAAACAAATTTACGTATTATTTTGTAATTTTCCCCTTTAAGTCATTGTATCAATTGGGTCCCTACCAAATATCTGAAATTCTGCCACGTATGAGAGTGTGTGCTTTACTAACCACTTCAATTTTGCAGATCTTTCTGCAGACGTAACAGGGAAACGGCGGCTCCGTCTCCTTCTTTCGACTGCACACCCATTTCGTTTCCAGGTTTACCTGGAACGCCCTCCATGGTCAGAGTCACTCTGGTACTTGCATTCCCATCCTAAGAATTTTTTGAATACCGACAATAAAATAAATACAATTAATAATTGAAGGGCACACCGGATTGACAGTAGGATTAATGGTTGCCATTATATGCGATTACCACCTTTAATGCATTAAAGATAATTTTTGGCAATTAATATGCACGAAAATTTTGCGAGAGAGGTACGTAAACGTATTTAAACCCAATGTGATCGGACTAAAGCACCAGAAATTTGGATTTGCAGGACCCTGGTTACCTAACGGGATCGTAAACCTATCATTGAAACACCCTGTATTACTGTGATTTGATTATCTTAACTCTGTGTTCTTCAGTTTATAATTTACCCGTACACAATAATAAATGTTATTACACTATTACACATGTATTACCTTTAAGATTTGGATGCTGTTGATAATTAATTCTTCAAAGGATGGGAAGTTGAAAAATCCACAAAGACACAACGAGTAGAAAGATGGCCCAATGGTTTTGGGATCGATGTTGAAGCGAACAGTGAGAATGATGGAGTGCTGAGCTGGGATTGGAAGAAGGAACTGCGGGCGTTCAGTCAATGGATGATGCCACCGTGGCATTGCCACGTATGCCACGTCGTGTCAATCTTCTCAAATGAAATCAGGGTTTCGGGTATTTAATGACAGTGGGATTAATTGTTCTGATTAAGTAGGAACAAATATTTCATCACCGGGAATGCCATTAATCGGATCAAGGTGATTTGTCTTCAAAAAAGACAAAATTGTAGGAAACCTTTTTAATCCCATTAATCACACTGCGAATGGATGAAATCATAAAAGTGGTATTTACGAAACACTGAAAGAAACACTCCACAGGTAGAAAAGATGGAGGTGAAACACGGCTGCAGAATGGCGTGCACTCATTGTCAGTTTCTGTTTTACATGGATTTCTGTTGAGATTCAGTGGCGACAAAGTCAACGAAAACCGGACCCCAGTGCAAGAAACAAATGTGAACTGTGTGCCAAGTTTTTACGCTGATGATATTCGTAAATTTCATTTCTGTAGCCAATGTTTTCGCGGGTCATTTAATTAAGCGTGGGATTAATTGTTGAATTGAATGAAATATTTAATCAAGTTAACACAACCATGGAATTAAATAAATGGATTTTGAGTCAAAAAGACATTTAATTCCCATTTAATCCAACGGTCAGGGATTAATTCGCAAACACAACCACTTCATAAATCCATTTAAAATATTAATTTTATTTTGTTATCTCGGCATTTCGCCAATTTTTATTCACCATTTCGACATTTAATTTCACCAATTTTCTTAAACAATTTGCAAATGATTTTTTTAACTGATTTCTCAAAACCCAGCGCCCTAATGCCACCCCTGGGCACAAGTATTTGAGGCAGACAGTAACGCTATGAACGTACCATTCATTTCCGTATTTTTTAGTGTACTCAAAGTATCATGCATCCTGGTCAGTGGCGTAACTATATAATCTGAAAACACAGAGCTGTTGGGGCCATGTGTTTCGATAATAAAATATCGCTAATTCACACCATGAAACTTTTAATGCAAAGATGTTTGGGTGTCGGGTGCCCCCAGCCCACCCCCTAGTTACTCCACTGATGAAGCATATTTGTTGCTCAGGTAGAATGTGAATGGGTGGCACTCGGGGGACTGGATCATAAAAATTAATGTCACATTCGATTATTTCATTTACGACCTCAATGACTCACATAATGCAAGTCATTAAGTTATCTCTGTACATTCAGTGCTTGACAAACAAATTCATTATTTCCTATTAGACACGATTATTGTGTCTTCAAGTGTCTTTTATTAGAGGAATTGAGCAAAGCCTCCGCTAACACTAACACAAACCTAAGCACTAATTTTGGAGAACTGCGCATGACCAACTCCACCTACCTGACTTTCTCCTTGTGTTTATGTTTACGTTCAGCTGGCAAACGTAAAATCCAACCTTATATCACTCACTTT
>JABASC010005398.1:0-10264 GCA_019776185.1 Plutomurus gul
TTATCCTATGTACGTAACGTACATATTCTTTTCTTGCCCGCAAGCAAATATTGTCGTATTAATTGTGTCTTTTCATAGACAAAATAATCTTTATACACAGTGGAGCTTGCAGTAACTTAAGTCCCCAATAAATGCATTAAGATTAGCTATGCGTAAAACATAAAGCAAACTTAATGCATTACTCCCCACACTTTAACAGAGGTACACAACACACACACAAAAACACAATATTTTTCCTAGTTGCGAAATTTGCAAGAAACAACGTACGTAGTAACAGTCCGTAATTGCGCATACTAACCTTAGTGTAAACAAAATGAATGTGTGAATGAATTCCTTTTCATTCAAGTCTGTTTAATTGCCTTGCCACCAAAGAAATGCGCGTACGAGAGTTGTTTGTGTTTTTGCAAGAAAGTTGAAGGCAATGATTGAACTCGTCTTTCTGTAACTACTTACTATGAATTTGTAGTCGATTATATGTCGGAAAAAATGAAGGAATGTACACATGGGAGAAATGGGATGATTACTGTTTTTCTAAAAAGCACCCATAGTATACTTATGCCAAATTACATACGCCTCCCATCGCCCAATAAGAATTAGTTCTTATCATGTAAAAAATGTCAAATACTAGTAGATAAACAGTTCCTTCAGAAAAATTAAATGATGTACCTAAATGTACATGACGTGTGTAAATATTGGACGAGGTTACGATAAGATAAGAAGCTTAATGACTTATAATATGCACGAAATGCGGACTTTGGGTTTTCAAATGAATGAAATATAATCTTCCTTTGAGTATTAACGATGACATGACATGGCAAGAACGAGACACCTTAATTACATAATAATATAAAAATTGTATATATAAACTTTAAGAAATTGCAATACACTTACGAAAAGGGAAAGCTTGAAAATTTTCTTCGTGTTACATTTTTATATAAAATCAATCAATCTGCCTTAAATATTATCCTTCTTCCATAAATGCATGAATTTGAACAACGTGTAAAAAATCAGGTTCACTGTCAATGCACCAATGTCAGGAAACACTGTGTCCCAGTGTCACTGTCAGGTGAAAGCGCTGTGTACAAGTAGAAGCAGCTGAGGCGATCTACTATATAGACTTGTGTATTGCACAGATCCGATTGATGTGCATGTAACACGCGATGCTGTTCTTCTGTAATGATATCGTACGATTAGTCTCACGAAAAACACGGCAAATAAAAAAATGCATTTACATACGCTTGCAACCGGCGACCTTGAGACAATCAAATTTTTGCAGAATATCATTCTTTAAACGTGTACATTTACAATTTAGTGTAGGTCTGTATGTGTTTTGGTTAGTATATAGTGCGTCAATGTTCAATGTGCCAATGGGATGATCTGTGGGTACAATGAAGTGATCAGAGATGTGGAATCTCCTTTTCATGTATAATGATAGTTTTGCATATTGCGATCGTAACCTGAGCTGTGACCCTATTAAACTTCGAATGAATGAAACTTGTCATTATATTTTCCTTGTGCGGATATCTAGAAACGAATTTTTTCAAGACCAAGAACAATTTAATGTGCATGTATTTCATCGGTCCCTTTATTTGAAGATTATTGAAAATTTCATCAAGCAATATCAATAATAACTTAATTTATTAACTCATTATATTGAATACGATTTGACAACTGAACATTAAGTATCTGTTTGTATGTAGAGAACATGGTATGAGCAAACAATTGCGTAATTATATATACACAGTGAAATACATACATTGCGTACTGCACAATTACCCTCCTTCTAAAATTAAAGTAAACACAAAATATAAGAGAAAGTGAAAATGAACACTGAGACTTTTGAATATTAGACACATTCGTCTAATCAAAACTAAAACTTAGTACATCAATTTTTACGTAGAGTAATTAATTCATTTCTTCATTTGCGTACGCTCAATACAAAGAATGTCTATAGATTACAAAGATTTCAATGGTTAACGCTGCGGATTGCATGAATATTTTTTAAATTCCAACGAAAGGGTAAACAGTATTTTTGCTTTAGGGCAAGTAGAGTTGACATCAACGTACAAGGGGTAAATCTGTTACAGTACATTCGTAAAATCGAAACTTTCAAGCTAAGGTCCAGCACTCAGCCCTATTAACATTCGATCAGTAGATGTGTAGTGTAACTAATTTCAGGAATTCGGGTCACGTTTTCAATAGGTATTTTATTATTTCTATTCTAAATTGCCTGTTTTACAATTAATTTGAACATATCACATTGTCGACATTAATGTACACATATTTTATAATGGTTTTGTACACGAACTTATTTAAAATTTCAATAATTCTTAACATTGGTAGCAAATGTAATTTACTACGTGTACTTTAGTTTGTGGTCACACCTTTGCAGACACAATTTACAACTGATACTATTTCGTAATAATTACTCGAATTTTTTAAAGATACGGTACATTGATATTAACAAAGCAGCAACAGTTTGTACTTTAAAAATTTAGTTCACATGAGAGCAAAAAAATTTAATGCTGCCGATCTGCCAATATACCCTGTTGAGTTGTAAAAACTCCTTCAATATTAATTATACATATAAACTTCGATGTAGCAAGAGCAACATATTTAAAATGTAAATGCTAACTACAAGGTATTAAAAGTAAATTAAAGCATATGTATATCGGATGAGACAAGGTTGCTGTTGCTTAGACTAAAATTACTTCAACGGTAAGTGTAACTACAAATGGTGTCCGGTAAAATCGTCGGGTGCAATTCGTCGCGGAACACATGTGATATTCGTCGAAGCACATTAATGATCTATTAATGCATCATTATTACGGGTACTATACTCTAAAAGCTACTTCAATGAGTTTAAAAGTTGTTATATTATCTACATAATCAACAAACTTAAAAATAATCCTGTGATGCCTCAATACAAATTATTGTGCAATAATTAGCAAAATAAATATATGTATAATATGATCAAATGTTAACTTAAAATTCATAAAAGTGTAATATCGTTAATTTTGTAAAGTAGATTACTGTCATATTGGCGAGACAAAAATGTTTGTTTAGCTGCAACAAAGATTGTTTTACCCCACAATGTCTTGTGGGGTAAATTAATAAAATAAGTGCTGAAACAGTGTTCCGACGAATAGCACATGCGTTCCGACCAATAACACAGCGTTCCAAATACTTGTGTTCCGACGAATTCCATCTGTGTCCCGGGACGAGTTGCAACCAACGAATTGACCATGAAGCGCACAAATTACAAGTCGAATTATGACATTCAGCCAAAATGCTGAACCTGTATAATGTACTGAATGTGGAACTATAATGAAATACATATATCGATAACTGTATACAATTTAGAAACGAATTAAAACGCTTTTGCAATTTAGCTACCTACAGGTTAAAAATATCAGTCATCTGGATCGGAATAATCTGAATTGTTGTTGTAGTAATCAAAAAACATATCGTCGTCTTCCAAGTCGGAGTTCCAATAATCGTAATGACTATCATCGGACGACTCGAACTCTTCATCAATGTCCTCCGCGTCACTGTCAGAATCTTCGTAGGCCCAATCTTCATTCTGCAATCCCAAATACACAATGAAATTGATGTTACTTTGAAATAAATTATTGTCTTTTGTAGTATTTCATGCATTGTTGAAAAACGAAACCACAACACGTACCACATAATTTACATGTCGAATTCTAGGATTAGCCGCCTTAACTTCTTCCGTAAGATCATCCACCGAAAAGTTGACTGTTAAACTTTCCAGACTTGGATTACTCATAGCGATTTGAATTAAGGCCTCTTTGGGAATCTGAATTTTGTAGCACATACACATAATATTAAGTAAAAAGTCAATATGTATTTACACAAAACAATTAAAGTATGGACACATGTAAGACTTACAGGTTGGGGACAAATAGCTAAGTCTAGCTTGACTAACTCCAAGAATTCGATAGCGCCCAGTAAACCGTCGTGCGTAATTTCACGACACTCTCGAATCGTTAACTCTCTAAGGCCTAAAGATAGGAAAAATCTTTACAAATTATTTTGTATTCTGACTTTTTGTAATTACGATAGTAAATCGAAAATCGTACCTTTAAGTGCTTTAAGTGTAATTCCTGTGTCTTGATCATCTCTTTTTCCAGAGATTCCAAAATCAGTCAATTTTCGGCAATGCGAAAACTGAAAAACTTTCAGCATAGTTATATTTAAACAAATGAATTGCATAACTTCATCATCCAACGCATCTTCACAGCGCATAAGACTGATTTCAGTTAAAAATGGGAAACGCGTCAAACACGTTATCGTATTCAAAGTGACATTTCCAAACCAACCAGAATCCAGCCCCCTGAGAGCTACTCGATTCACTTTTTCTGGCAAATTATTCAAATATTCATAGCAAGTTGCTTGAGTTTCGTCCTCACCGAGGAAAGATCTTGGCTGAAACATCCGAAAATCTTTAAGGTGCTGCATATTTCCAAGGAAAGTCCAGTCTATTGATTCTGAAGAGCCTGTAAAACTAGATGCCTTAATGAAAAGTCTCTTCAATTTTGAGCTTCGAGATTGTATTGCCCTCAAAACCGATTTCGGAAATCCATTTTTGAATTGCACTTCAAGAGATTCCAATAAAGGTTGGTTAAGTAGAAAGGCGATAACGTTCGCCTCATTTTGCCGATAGGTCGTTATAGTCAACTTTTTTAGATGTGGACAAACAATTTTCGACATTGCCTCCATACTCCAAATATGTAGCCGAAGGCACAGAGCTGTCAGTGTTGTACGATTATTTTCTACAAGTTGGGGAGCAAAAGCTACGTGCTCCTAGATGAAAACATTACAACCAGCTTAGGGGTATTTTCATATAATGTTATTTATAATCGCATAATTGTAAAGTGTAAGATTTTACCTTTTGTCCACCATAGTACGAATCAATCTTTTCAAAATAGAAAGATTTAAGCTTTTTGCATATATTTGCAAATTTGAGAATGTTCTGAGGGAATGGACCTTTCTGTCCATCAACACCACCAATATGTCGAGTAGTTTCTCTTCTCCCCGTTGTAATCCTTAATTCCTCTAGATTACTTAAATTGGCTTGAATTGCTGGATCCGCAAGGAAATCTAATTTTTTCTCTAGTATTGGACAATCCAACCATAAAGACTTGAGCTTCGGTGCGTTTGATAGCATTTCGGACAAAAAGTGGTTCATTTCCTTTTCTTGACAACCATACGCTTCATAAAGTTCGAGAGCTTCCACATGTTGCATAATCCTCTTCATTGCGGGTAAGCACTTTACAGGTAATGTACTTAATTCTATATCAATGCACTTCCACCGAAACTTTGTCTTCGTTGTCACTTTCTGTTTGTACGTTTCACGACATACTACTAGTTTCATGTTATCGGAGTATCTTTTAAAACCTCGGGCTTTTCCAAGAAGAAGATGGCACGTTTGGCTAACCATTTTCATGTCGGTTGGATTGAGGAAACTTGCAATGTTGTCCCATATCTAAAAGTTTATTTATTCGTTAGATAACAGTCAAACATGATATTTAAAATACCTGCAAAGTACTGTGACGTTGAACTAATATTTGTTGCTCACCAAATCGTTACTAAAAACTTTGTTTAAAAGAAACGTATGGGCCTCAAAATCAAAATGATCCACTGGGTTTTGGTCTTCAGCTGTATCAGTTTCCATTTTCGATGTGGTGGGTTTAGCAATTTTCTCTTCCTTTATAACAGACTTCTTCTAGAATTAAATATAAGTATTAAACAACAAAAATATAAACTTTTCTACGGATCAAGAATTTGCACTTTTGACTTTATAAAAAAAATATGGTAAATAGGTGGTCACTGGTCAGTTCGAATCCTATAATATGTCCTATCACCTAAAGCAAGGATTTTAAAATAAACTATATAAATATACAATATACAACACCGTTTATTAAAAGTAACGATTTCAGCCATACATCTGGTTGTCTAAAGACACTGGGGTGAAAACTTTGATTTCATCTGAATTGACATTACAACTTTGCCAAACGACACACAGAATTTAAATGAACTATAATTTTTAACATTACATTTCACAAAAATGTAATGTAAAAATATTTCAAAATATAAATATTTTGAAATATAATAAATAATAGAATAGGTAATCTAGAATTTTTGGTCAAGTAATAACAATTGTGACGAATTTGAAATGAACAATAAGAAAAGCACTTACCCGGCCACTTCTTCTTGTTAACATTATTGAACTTGAGAATAGCGAATGAGGTGTACGTTTATGTGATGATCAAAATTGTGAATAGGCAATCCTTAAAGTAACAATTAGGAAAAATAATTATTTCAATGTATTAATTTGTTTAATTTCCTCGTCTTGTTTGTGGTTATGTGTCTATAGAAAAACTTTTGCTTACTATTTAGGGAAATTATGTGCTGAAGATAATTAATTGTTGATTATTAGAAAATGACACTTAGATCATTCATTTTTGCCGATTTATGGTTCACTCACAAATATTCACTATACTTTATTTTACATTCAATACATAGCTGATGATTGCTGATGTCAGCAGCACAGGTCAACTATGTGTCGAGGACAAAATTATCAAATCACTTTCCAAAAACGGATTTTAAAAGGACAGGGATGGACAGACGGTGCAAAACTGCAAACAGTGCAGACATGAATGAGAACAATTAATATATTATAGGTACTATCTTGAGCACTCCAACCTAAACACATTTACATAAGTCGTAAGCGCCAGATTTGAACTTTGCTTCTTTCACTCTAGCAGTGAAAAGTGAAAGCAATGCTTTGTTGCGTTGCAAGCAAGCGTGCACATCGCCGCTGCTTTCTTCGTGTAGATGATTGTCAATAAATAGTATGGTAGAAAGCTAGTTTCTATGGCTCCATTCCATTTGTGCCTATTTTGGTTTGATCCATAAATAATATTTTTTGCTTTTATATGTATAATACAGAAGCAGTTACGGAAATTAATAATTTACACGAATACTTTTCATAGAAAGAAATATATATCTTGTATTCTGATGGATATGGTATTTCGTAAAATTTGACATCCTTTTGAAATAAAAACTCGTGTATTGGAATTATTTTCGCTTGGTTGAAGTTGTCAGAACTATGTCAATGCAATATGGTGTTCATACGGTGGAAGATGCAAAAGAAGCTGCCGTCATCCATCGACGTCAAAGAGTGGAACAAGAGCGAAAGTTGCGAATATTTGATCCTCGAGTGCGTACCTGCGGAGTAAGTAATACCTTATTTCGCACTAGTTGCTCTTTCTATTAGTATATCATAAAACAACAAATTAAGCAGTCACAAAGTCACATTTAAGATGCTTTGGGGCCGAAACAAGACTTTCATGCAAAGTGTGAACATTCTGCCTCTTGTGAACTCTCTTTTACACCTTTAACACTGTACTACATCACCCCAGCATCTTGCGCATCTTGCGCATCTTCAATTCCAGTTCTAGTACTACTTACCATATATTTAATTGAAGAGCATTAACTTTATGCAGAAAGATGTAGAGGCTTTGAAACGGCAAATAGAAGAAAAACGTGCTCGGGAGGTTCAGGAAAAGCAACGAATGAGAGAGTATGAAACCGAAAATTATCGTCACCAACTGGTTGCAAAGGAGCTTGACGAAAGAGTCCATCAAGTAAGTGAACGAGAATTGGAGGACTCTGTTACCCTTCTTATTACACAATGTTCTAGTTAATATATAAATAATGCAAAATTATTCCTGTTTTAAGATAAAGCGGAAGCTGCATCAGGATCTTCTGAATTACCGCGAGAATTACCAGCGCTATGAAGATCGCCGCGAGTTCGATTTAAATGATCCGAAAGCGATAAAGAATTCTTACCCTGCTAGACTTCATGATGAGGATCCTCGCCTTACCAGTTGTGGAATGCAAGTGTAAGTTATAAAGACAACATGAATTAACAGAAAGAGGAACACTGTGTGGGAACGTTAATTGTAAGTGCATGTGTTTATTTTAAAGTTTTGATGGAGAAGATCTCCGTTACAAGGAACGCATTAAGATTCAGAGCCTTGAGAGCCGAGCGTGTTTAGCTGCCCAAATTGAGGATAAAAGGCGCACGGAATGCGAAATCAAACAGGTCTAATCATTTAAGTATTGATGCATTATGAATTTAGACAGTTTTAATTAGGTATGCATATAAATTTTGTGCACAGGCTGAAGCTATTTATGATCAAAGAGTGCATAACAGTGAGTTGAGGAATTACCAACTCATGCTTGCTGAAAGAGATGCTCAACGAGCGGTAAACAAAGCGTTGGCTGATTTCAACTTAACTTTGGTAAATGTGTTTAAAATATTTCTCACCCAACGAAATTGAAATTTAATGTACTATAAGAATGCACTTTGCTTTGTAGTGGTTTCTAAATTGTTCCTTAAAAATTATATAATTATGAAAATATTAGTTTCTTTGATTGACATTATTGTTTACTGTGCAATGTGCAAATAAGCATACATAGCTTATATTTAGTAGATTATGCTTACAAAAGTTGCATAAATATAATATTTTATTTAGGCTAACGAAACGAAAGAGAGAAGGCAACTCAATAAATTGGCGGAAGATGAAGCTGAAATGGCTCACAAATTGAATATGTGTCAGAGTGAGCTGCTAACGGAAACTGTGGACGCAACATCGGTGAATGGGGCTCATCGCGTTAACAAAGACCACTTTAAAGGTTACGGTAAAGAACGAATAGCATCTATCCGTGAATTTCAGTTGGGACAAATCTTGGAGCGCAAAAATAGAGAAAAGGAAGAAGCATCTCGGGAAAAGGCTTGGGTTGACCTCGCACACCGACTGGATGTTCACGGCCTAATGGTTGAGCGGTCACTCACTCAGCGCAAAAAGTATGTTAATGATTAATCCAAAAAAAATTGTCATCGGACTGTATTTTTAAATGTTTTCGTGCTAATGTACAGGGAAAAGAATACGGATTTCNTGTTATGTTGAGCAGAGAGCAGCGTTTGAGAGAAGAATATCGCAACCGTATTTTGTACACTCAAACTCCAAGTGAAGACTTTTTCCAGCAATTTAACACTACCACTCGATAACTTTCAAATTACCTCACACAACTGACACAACATTCAGTATTATATTTAACGCATTAAGTACAGTAATTTTATGTTAGTATTGTACTAATGTAAGAGCCAAATGTATGCAAGTGCATGGAACATGAGCTCAAGATATTTTCATGTACATAAGCTCTGAATAACTATGCAGTAGTACTTAACTAAAAATGAATCAATCGGACTATTGAAACAATAATTATTAGTTATTTGTGGTCAAAGACAGAATGTTGTATTTGTATGCACAAAAATTAAACTTTAAACTACCCTTTAAGAGTAGAAATATTGTAGCTAACCGTTTCATGATTACTGGCTTCATATAGAATACACTAGCGTTTGCGTTGTGGTTGTACTGATATTGCACGAAAATAGAGCAAACCTCCTGAGGCGGCTCTCATGTTCAGGCGGAGAATTTTTTATCTTTAGAAACTGTTGTGTTACTGCTGCACAGCTGTATGTACCTTACGATTCGCACAGTAATTGCGATTTTACTCGTGCTAAAGGTCAGCTCTGAAATATTTTTCATTCACACTTATTTTTTTAACATTGTTAATGTGTGGTGTTAGTTGGGAGTTTTCTGCTATTGTTTTGTTACACTGTTTACCATTTTAGTATTAATAAATCACAACCGCATGCTTAATCATGGTGAAAGCAAATAAAGTTGTAGTTTGTGGAATGAAGGGAATAGGAAAAACTACAATGTTAGAACAGCTCATCTATGAAAATTTTGAAAAACAGGTATTTAAATATTATACATTGAATGATTCAATATAATGACGGATTTTTATATATCTGCGATAAGGTTTTTGTAAAATACAAAAAATTATTAATAATAATAATATTTCAGGATATTCATCCAACGATAGAAGATATTTATGTTGCGTCTGTAGACACTGAAAGAGGAACGAAGGAAACATTGAGATTTTATGACACAGAAGGATTTGGAGTTGCGGACAATAATGAAATTTATTTGCCGAAGCAATACCACACAATAGCAGATGCGTTTGTTATAGTCTACGCTGTGGATAATCGTCAATCCTTTGATATTGCCGATATATTGAAGAAAGACATTGACAGAAACAAGGAAAAACGAGAGGTTTGTGTTACTACATATTTGCTTATTTACACAACTATAGAACTACAGAC
>JABASC010005399.1:0-10263 GCA_019776185.1 Plutomurus gul
CGAGAGCAATAATATACTAGCGCTTGCTAGATGTAGATAGATGGTTATTAATTCAACAACCTGTGCATGTGTAATGGTAATGTACTCAATGTACTGTACTTTTGTGCTCTAGCCATCCACAGACCGGATTTGTTTGGTAGGGTAATACAAACTAACATCTTTTTCGATTTTCATGTTGTCTATCAATAATTTCCGTTGCATTAATTAATATACTTATTTTAGTTTCTAGACAACTGCACATAAAAGATCGTGGTAAATTTAGAATAAAATGAATAAAAAAATTCCACAGGTGAGCTCAAGCAGAATTATGAGAAAAGTCGGAATCCAGCTTTTACGTTCCAATTAAAAGTAAGAACAACAAGAATTTAACTATGTTTTGTTTTATTTTATTTCAATATCATTTCAAAATTACTATTATCATTGACTGACAGTTTTAGTGTTTTAGCAGCACATTCCTCTGTAAACAGTTAATGTGTTTAAAAATCCCTGCGGTGATCAGATTTTAGGACAGTAGACATGTGTTAAGAACATTAAGAAGTACTGAATAATTATATGAATCTCTTTTTTATAGAATACACTCCTTTTGCTAAAGTAAAGTATATTCAACGTATTTGTCCGTGAAAATTCCAGACTACGTGTTTTACAATATGGGCAACGCACATTCTCAGTAAGCACAAGCAGTCACTTTTTCGTGTTAAAATTCGAATAACAATTCCACATCACACAGCATTACATTAATATTGTAATGCAAGAAATGTTAACAAATATCATTGTTGATGACACACCGGCTGTTTTAGTGAATTAATTTAATCTATTGTGTTTTGTGCAACATAGGGAAGTACTACATTTTGATTTCGAGGGGATGGAATCGGCCGAAGCCAGGCAGAATCTAGTCTCAGTTGTAAATTGGCTTGAGTCTTGCACGGATTACAATATTTTGGTATAATAACCTTCAATTAAGCGTTCGATATGTTTGAACGATCTTACTCTACTGCTTGTACATTAGAGAGCTATTCTTTTTTAGAAACCGAAAGCTAAAAGTATTTGCCAGTATGTTGCATGTGGGTCGTGGGTAGGGTTGATTGAATTTTTAAAAGCCTTAAAAAGCAGCCTCACTTCTACACACCACAGAACTTTTCAGGAATTTTAAAAATTTGATTTTTAAGTTGGTCAAAAAAAGTAAAAGTTTGGATAGAACAACTATACCCCCTAGGAGGTATTTAAAAAATAAATGCAGTGGATTTCTCCGACTCAATTTATTTTCACATTCCCTTTCTAGATAATTTAGCTCGCTTTCATGATATCATTTTTAATGTTTGTAGAAACAAACACAACATGAGATGACTACAAATGGAATAATTATAACACCTGAATATGTCCAATCTGTTGCTGCCGCGATGTGGTCAATTGCAGGAAAAGGAGATCTATCCGAAATCGCTACTCCAAATCTAATAAGGTTTTGATATACACATATTACAGATATTGTTGGTTTTGTTGAAAATAAAAGTGGTCCACTCTGGGTACACTCATTTGTATGCAAAATAGGTGATTTTTGGACCCCCTTCTGTAACACAAAAAGGGGAGGTGCCAAATGTATCTCTGCACCAGAGTCTGAAGTATCAGACCCTATCTGTCTTCGAGCGTTACATAATTTAAGAGAGTCCCCGTGAGACATCAATAAATATCAGCATTTCAAGTTTGACGAACAGTCGTCAAGTCAAAAATAAGATCGGCAACAAATAAGTTTTAAAATCCCCCAAGATTTATCAAAAAATAAAAATTGGAACAATTTTGTGCTTATGTATTTTGATCATTTCATGTAATTTTAGACACTTTCCATCAATATTATTAACATTAGAAATACAAATGCAAATTTTTACACATTAATTCCGTATGGACTACAGGAATTGTTCCTGTGAGTTTTGTCCGCAGGGTCCCGTATATATTATGGACATTAACTGCTCTGGAACTATCACATTTGATTCATTAAACATGATAATTATTAATTATTTAGTGCTGCCTCATATTGACAAAATGATGTTGTTCGACTGCAACAAATTAATTGTTTTCCTGCTATCTTCCTACACAATATTAATATTACATACAGTATTAATTAAAATTAGTTGAAATTAAAAGGCTAGTTTGGTTTTAATAATTTAAAGAAATTAACTGTTGAAATTACGTTTACTCCCAGGAAATTATTCCAATGGTCTGTATTATTGGAGTCAACAACAGAACTTAAAGCCGCGGTGGACCATGCTGTGTGTTCTGTGTGTTGCTGCAGTCCTTGGTTATTTTTATATCTGATGCATTGCATGGAAATATTAAAACCGAAGGAATTTGAATTTTCAGGTGGGATAACATAATTTTAAACCTGATTTTCATTTTCTAATTCTCAAACAAGGTAAATTGTGATTTGTAGGATTGTTAATCAGGGCAAATTTTAATTTTGTAGAGTTAGATATACCGATGGACGATCTTTTGTACATGTGGTACGAATCTGGGTGCTATTGGGACAACGTAATAGTAAGAGATATGATATCTCTTGAAAATGTTTTAAATAGTGGAATCTTGATAACGCTTGGAAAGGCTGCTCAGTCTCAGATGTCTTCTAATATTCTGCATATGTCTCAGTTATTAGTTATATTTAATGAAGCTATTTTGGGTAATAATGATTTCGAAATACTCTCATAATAATCAACTGTATTTATGCGTTGAACAGGTTCTTTAAAGTTTCGTTGTTCTTTGCAGATTTTTGCTCATATTACACCAATAACACGATTACGTGCAATGAGCCTTCATGTGATGGTACGTGTATTCGTTAGTTATGACTGCATCTGTATTTTCTATTCAGCAGAATATTTCCATTTGGGTCTTTGGGTGCCATTTAATCGGTCAATAGAAATATTATTACAGTAAATACTAATGTGGAAATAGTAAATATGTAAACAGTCGATGTGAAGAATAATGTAGCAGTAAATCCAATTATTTTTGAGGTCAATAAGTAAAAATGGATACAGTAAATAGAAAATCATTAAAAAAAATTAAAGAGAGGTCGACCCAGAGCTGCCACAAAGGCATTAAATGGTGATTAAGAATATAATTCCAACAACATTGCCTGATATTACTGTTTACAAACTAATTTACTTTTTCATGATTTTCTATTTACTGTATCCACATTTACTTATTGACCCCAAAAATAATTTTATTTACTGCTACATTATTCTTCGCACTGACTGTTTACATATTTACTATTTCCATATTAGTATTTACTGTAATAATAATTCTATTTACACTTTCCTATTACCCCTTTTAATTTTATTTCAGATCTACTTTCTACATTTGTACTTTCTCATCAACTTTTAATAGGAATTTTGTCATTCTACACCGAATTATGTAGTGTTAATGAATTTAAAAATTGGTTCGGATTCCACGCTTCCCGTTTTTGGCTTCCGTTGTTAAAGCTCGTATCAACACTTAGCGGAAATCAGAAATCAGTTTTCTTTGGATCGAATGTTAATGACATGGAATCAGTAATTATTAGATTTTTGGTCGAGTGTTGTCGGTGTCATCATCAAAATCAAAAAATCGTAGCAACATGCTTACGTGAACTTTTAAGTAACAATTCAACTGCGACAACACATGGTACGTGAATCATAGTAATTAAACATTTATTACTTTTGCTGAAATTATTCACAATAAAGGAGGTTGCACATTTACCAGCAGAACAGCATCGTTCGATGTCCTCATTCTGTCGCAGACTCGCAGTTCGATTGCTTTTAGAGGACGAGAAAGTATTAGTTCTTGTGAAAAATACTTCTAACTGCCCCTTGAAAATCCCAGTGTCAACTTTACCTCTGAAAGATTGGCATCCGTCCATCGGTTTTGGAGCAAGCAACTGTTTTTTCTATTTGAGTGTACATTCTAAAGCATATGAGCTTATGAAATTAATTGGTATGTTTTTACACAATATTCGCTCATTTTTATGAGTCCACCCACCCACATTCATATTGATTTATTTCCATTGTCAGAACCGTTTGGTGTATCACAGCAACACATGATTCTTGTAAACGAAGAATTCCCAGATATCAAAATACCTTCTAACATTTCTGTTGGAGTAATTGGAGCTGCTGTGGACAATCAAAATCCGTTCAGATTTTTGGATATTCTTGTGTTTAATTTTCGAGTAAAAGTTGAAGGTAACCACAACTTATTTTAAGTACTTTACTTGTACCAGCATACAATATGTCATTCCCTGGGTATAAATATTTTCTACATATGCACGAGTAAAAGTTGAAGGTAACCACAACTTATTTTAAGTACTTTACTTGTACCAGCATACATTATGTCATTCCCCGGGTGTAAATATTTTCTACATATGCAGTAGCAACGTCGTCAAAGCGAAAATCTTGTGCAGAAATCGAAATCAGCCCAGTCAAGGAGAGCACCTTTGAAGAATCAGTTCCTGCAATATTTGATATCGCACCGCTTCCGTCTACCATAGATGCATTCAGTCGGGAAGGAGGTCTTATGTTATTAGCCAAGGGCGCCGAGGGGTTTTACGAAGTAATTTAAGCATTACTGTTATTAGACAAAATTGTCACTCATTGTATTATATATAATAACGGGGTAATAAGAAGCCGCTCATGGTGTTTAGGAAATGCTGGTTCGTACGGCGGCAACATCAACGAAATCTCCTGTTGCAAAAAAATCGACAGCGGCAATGCAAAGTGCATCACCGCACCTAGTTCAGTCTCCTTTGAAACAAACTGCTAAAAAGCCAACTGCTCCCAAAGGAATTGCCAAAAAATCAACTGCTTCCAAGCAAAAAGCTACAAATACAACTGCTGCAAATCCAATTCCAGCAATCCCAACCCTGCCACTCCTGCCACCCCTGCCACCAGTTCTAAAACACCAACTGCCAGCAATTTCAAAACTATCACTACCTTCATATCTAACTGCCACAAGGCAGATTCCATTTACTCCGACGACGTCGTATAACCCGACTTTATATGGCCCTGGCATGTTTCTGCCGGCCTCGTATTACCCACCGCCATTTATTCCGAAGCCCTTAGTTCCTCCATTGTATAACCTCCATACGTCGTTTCCTACCTCGTCAAACCCAACCTTGGCCCGACAATCTCAGCTTGAGTCTAGAAGTATTCCTTTACACTCTATGGCTGCATTTAAGTTATTCTTAAGGTTGCCCCCAAAATTTTCAGAAGTGCTCCTCCGTAAAAGGTTAAAGGCTCAATGCATGCTCCGATTACTCATGGGGGTTGCTGATGATTCCTACGGAAGTAATTACATTTAAAAAAAATCATAAAACTTGTGTTGTAGTAAATCCTATAATAAGTAAAGCTCATAGAATAATCTGAACTCATTATGTTTACACTATAGACGATATTTTGAAATCGACTGATGCGAAAAAGTTGAGCATGTTGCCCTATCAAGTGCTGCGACTTTTACTGGACGATCTTCCTCTGAATACAAATGATGGCCTAAATGTAAGAACTGCAATGGTTGATGTTAGGGCAATTCATTATATTTTAGCCCACTTGGCTGTGTTTACACATCAAACCTGTGATCCATCCTTAATGGCAGGATTCCCAAAAGAGGTATGCTGCTGACATAATATTTTACTTCCTTGCACAACCAATTTTCTGTTTTTAAAAATTGATTCAACATCTCTTCTAGCTGTTCACGGATGCCACAAAGGATGGACAGAATGGTAGTGGACCTCAAAAGAGGGGGAGAAAATCTACTTGCGGTTCATCGTACATGGCAAAAGGGACTGGGTACGGTAGTGGTACTACACAACAGAGTTGCAATATTGAACTAGCAATAGAAAAGAAGAAAACTGAAGAAGAAAACGCCTGCTGCTTACTTGATGTGTTATCAAGTTTGGTATATCCCCAGAAGAACTGCGACGAAGGAAGGGACGTCGAATATCACATGATGGTAAATGAAAGTTGTACCCAGTTGTTGCCACCAGAATTGGTGGACGTGTTGAAAAATTCGTGTGTATTTCCGGCGATTGCTGCATTTTTAAGAAACGATTCAGGTAAATCTTTCCTAAATTGAAATTATAATTCATAGTAGCGTCAGTTTTAAGGAAGTGGTATTATTGAAAGATATTTGTGTCCCTTATTACCACTGCCAATTTAATTCATCTAGTTCTGGACATTGCCCGCCATATATCCCTGTACAAATCCGTTTTACAATGTATTCGATCTCTGGTGTCAAGTTCACAGTTACTACCTATACCTCTCTTAGCATCGTGGGAAAAACAGACAAACTCGGGAGCAGATGAGCAAGGCATATTATGTCTCCTTTGCCATATGAAGGATGCTATGGAAAATTATGCTAAAACACTATTGTAATTTCATTAATTTTTTTATAACTCACAAGTGACAATTTTTTATTGAACATGTTAACAGACAAATCAATATACCATGTACTTGATTTGCATTGTTTGTGTATTAAAGCGGTAACAGTAATGTATCTGGGAACGCTTTCGATGATGACGACGAAGCTTTGGCCTTCCTCATAGCCGATATACAGTCGACGGTGCTACATGTCGAGGTATCAGTGCACTCTTCAATAGTGCTTCACTCAACATTAAATTAAAATTTGATTGAATGTTTTATTTAATTTTAGAACTATCTCAATTTGTTACGTATGAAACAAGGAAATAATGAAACTCAAAATGGACCGTCTACATCTACCTATAAAGCACCAATTCAGAAATCACTAGAACAAAGATATTTAGAAACAATGAAGAAGCTCCAATTCGGTGATGCTCCATTATTGTATCGTCAATTACGTGTAATTTATTTTATGAAGCATCTTCTATAAAAATATTTCATTTGTAAAACAGCGTTTTACGAAATGATATGTGAAGAAGGTGGTGCTCTCAGATTTTCCGTAGCCTACCACTACGAACAGTATGCCAGAGCAATGGATTGGTCGAGAAGTATTTCCTGCTAGACTGAAACGTTTAGCTCAAGAGAGTGTCACACTAACTACTTCACTGCCTTTGTCCTATGGAAGCACGATTTTCGTGAGATGTGACAATGACAGATTGGATGTTATGAAAGTAGGATGTACAGAAATTAGTTTAGTTTGATTGAGTTCTTCCATTGGATGTATGCAATAAAATATGGTGTAAATTATTTTGAAATGAGCGCAGGTGTTGATTACTGGTCCAGCCGACACACCTTATTCCAATGGATGTTTCGAATTCGACGTGTTTTTTCCAAGCGAGTACCCAAAAGTGCCGATGAATATGAATTTACGAACTACGGGAAGAAATCGGGTGCGTTTCAATCCAAACCTTTATGAAAGTGGAAAAGTGTGTTTAAGCATTCTCAACACATGGACAGGGCGCCCTGAGGAGCAGTGGAATCCTCAGACATCTAGTCTGTTGCCTGTGAGAATCCATTCGCATTTATTGGACTGCATTTACCACTGTCAATGTGGGAAAGCATTGCGTAAATGCAAATAATAAAATATTTGTGTTTTCTAATTAATTTAGGTACTAGTGGCAATTCAAGCCTTAATTTTTAATGCTGAGCCATACTTTAATGAACCTGGTTTCCAGTCGTCAAACGGGACTCCCGTGGGGAAACAACGTTCAAAGGAATACAACGAAGGAATCGAAAAGGCGACAGTGGAATGGGCTATGTTGGATCAAATAAGATACCCAACAGTTTGCTTTAAAGAGGTTTTTGTTCTATTACTTTAGTGCACACAAAGTTTCTGTGTTAGCACTGCTTAGAGTGCTGCGTATTTACAACAAATGATATTTTTTCCACAACTCCTTTCAGATAATCCACACTCACTTTTGGATGAAGAAGGAGGAGATTATTGCTCAATGTGAAACATGGTTGAAGGGACTTGGTCGTGGCAACAAAGCATTAGAATTTAAAGTAAGCAGCTTGTGTTTTCATTGAAACAATTTTTAAGAGGTTTACTGGCACATTAACATAACTATGTTCTACAGAATAATTTGGATTTACTGAAAAAAGAGCTAATGGACATGCAGACTCCAGCTCATTTACAGAATCTCTGATTTCCTTCCAATTAAAGTGAAAACAATAAAATATAACATCAACATGTCGTGGAACGTGGAACTGATTAAAATATAATATTGAATGATGAAGATATTATGTAATACAGTGATTATCGAAGTAGTAGAGGCTTGATTCTAAATTCTCAACTACCTTAGATTATACAGGATATTCTAAGGTAGGTCGTACCTTTCGAAATCGACCTGCTTTACTAATTTTACTAATAATTGGTAATCACGGTACGTATAATTATAGTCTCACAGAAGTTATAAATGAATGATATATTGAATGCTATTAAAGCTTGTTTAATTTACTGAAATGATTGATGTGCAAATTTTTTCGCATTGTGCGTTCTTGTAGAAACATGTGGTTGTAATTAATTTCACATGTAGGTTAATTTTTTTTAATTGGCTGAGAAAACCGTAACAGGTCTACAACTCAGCAAGCAATTAGGACAGGAATCTCAATGCGGGAACATCAAATTAGACTACTACATATTGAAAGCAGAGTCATAATTATTTGATTATTGAACTTGCAATCTCAAGACTAAACATGAAAAGCCTAATTTTGAATTTGAATTCCATTAAATGAAACCTATTGTATTATGACACTTCTCTACTTGCCTTGATTCATTCAATGGGCAAACCAAAACCTAGCAAAATCAATGTCACTAGGTATTTCAAGTTTGTGACTTGTTGGAATGGAAATGGTCGATCCTATACTAATGAATATAGTTACAGAGAAACTATTTAACTAAATACAGTAAAATTAAATCGACTGGTCAATCGTGTAAAATTTAATACAATTCATGGGGACAGCGTCTGGTTCTGCTCTGTATTCAAACTTTATCCATAAAAACCGGATCAAAACAAAGTAAGGGATATCCTTACGGTTATTCTATGTAAATTAGAATAATAATTGATGATTAATTCTTAATTGATATTCAGTTGTTCGAAAAACTATTTCCTCAAACAAAGGTGTTCCCTGTTTCGTTCATTTCATCGTTTTCCACACTGTCATTTATGAATTACGAATAGAACACATGTATAGTGCAATTTGTTTCATGAAAACTAGCTAACCTTTGTTTTATTTCTCTGAAATTACTCAAGTGACTCACACAAACCATTGTAGAAACTCTTCCCAGAGTCAATCCTTGCACGTTAAATCAAAGTTTCATTAATGTAAATAATAAAACGATTTCTGAATAATATAATGATCTAAACATCGGGTGACATGTATATTGGTAATCCCTTTCTTAAATGTATATCAAAGTGCATTAGAATTGCCGCGGGCTTCATCAGCATCAAAGCAGTTACCTCTACAACACACTGAATTCGTCCGGAAGTGAAAGATCGAATTTCATGGACCATTTTATGATTCTTCCCGTAGGAGGGAGAAATTACTTCTCTTCACGATCTCACTCTTCGTTATGCTGTCATTGGGGTCAGGTTCTTCTTCCACATTGTAGATTTATTCCTTAAAAATTCCAAAATACATTCCTAATTAAAAATAAATAATATATCCTTTTATTATGGAAGTTTTGGAAAGATCATCAGATTTAAATTGGAAAACAGAAAAGCGACCAACAAAATTTCGCATATTTTGCAAACGAAAAAATCCTATACGATTAATATTGCTAATTTTCAGTTTTAGTTTACTTCATGACAGTATTTTTTTAACAGTAACTGCAGACTTGCTACAGACACACTTTTATGAAGGTGATTAGCAGAGAAATGATAGAATTTATTATAACCATATTTGTATATTATTGGAATTGGTAAAAGTGGAATTACTTTTTCAGAATTAGAAGCTGTGTACAGTGATATACCGTTTTACGTCAGGGGACTCAACTGCTCTCCACCAACCATTAATGAGTTTCCACCCGATTATTTTACACAACAAGAACGAGAGAATGGATTTTGGCTTGTGCATTTGGCAATCTCTTTGTACGTTTTCTACGCATTTGCCATAGTCTGTGGAGACCATTTTGTTCCTTCAGTGGAGAGATTAAGCGAAGGTACTTCCCTTTGAAATTTAATTGTAGCTAAGAAAAATTACGTTCCAAATATTTACAGCATGAGGATAGAAAACGTGTTCTTTTAAAGTATGTCTAAAAAGTTTGTTCAAAATATTCCCGGGTTTAAGTAGGATTAAGGATTTCAAATATTATTTTCAATTCCATTCTTTCCTT
>JABASC010005400.1:0-10262 GCA_019776185.1 Plutomurus gul
CCACCCACATCGGTACCCAACTCATACCTAATACCCAACTCAAAACTCAAACAACCAAAATTATTTTTTTGACGGATTAAATTACTAAACTTACAAGCATACATGCACATTACAAATTATGAAACATAACGATTTTCGGATTGCACTGGAGGAAAATGAATGAATGTTTGTTTTGTTTTTAATAAAAATCCCTTTGCCTACCAACAAAGGTTTTTTGCGGCTCCATTACAATCATGTCTCGGTTAAGAGACCATCTTAATACCTAAATCTAATTGCCAATATTGTCCTTGATTTCATTTAACAGATTTTACAAAATTCAGAGAAAGATTATCCACATATTCTCCCCTGATATATTATTGAATCTTCTAGTAATACTAGAAAATGCAAAAGAGCAATGTTGTGTTTCAGGCGATATTTTGAAAATTCGAAAGTTCAAACTACAAAAATAATTACTTGTTTTTGAACCTGTATCGCTGTTCTAATTATGTAGCTTCGGTTGTAGTTGTCAATAGACGAAACGTACTATACAAATAAATTACAGGAAATCGAAATTCACAGTTATTTCATCGAAATCAATTGTCAAAAGTACTTAAGGAGTATACTGTAGAATAGGGAACACTAGTAATGATAAAGACCCGCACGCCGTGAAAATAAACAGCACACGATCAAATTGCAAGGAAAACTGACGTTGAATGTTGCGAAGCCGGAAATTTAACAGTGGTATTGGGTATTTCGCTGGATACCCATACCCAAGTCGATAAATACCCACCTACCCAAGTCCAACTCAAAATACAAATAAATAATACCCACCCACCCAAGTCCAACTCAAAATACAAATAAATAATACCCACCCACCCAAGTCCAATTGGAAATTGATGTGGGCTACCCAATTCCAATTGGACTATTGAATTGGGTACCCTGTTTACCTATGGTGTATGTGGGGACCGTTTCCCCACATGGGGTTGAAGGTCTACTCATTTTACCAACTGCAGAAAATTATTGCTGGGAGAAATATCAAACCGGAAGACGGGGTTCCCCATTAAAAATTTGCTTGATTTGGGAGAGCCGTCCCAAAAAAATTCTGGTCACACATTTTGTGACAATTTCAACAAAAATGGTATCACCACAGGTGTTTAATTTTACTCAGGCTTTCATTGTCCTTATAATATTTTCCTTTTATCATGGTTCAAAAAATGAAGCAAGGAAAATGCCTTAGTCCTATGTATTTGCTTAGTGGCTTGTAATACTAGAATGGATTCTCTCTGAAGAATTTCCAGCAACATTTTCACTTAAACGAAGAAGCAATGACAAATAATATTAATAGCGTTTAGACACAAGTCAAGAGCGTGTATGGATTAGTTACACATTCCTGGACTACTTCTTCTGAAGGTACTCGTCGAGTGCGAGTGAAGTACAACTGTAAATTATGGCAGAATCCAAATATTTCACTTGCAGTTGTGTCAGTCAGTACATTTCAGTGTGTAAATCTGTGATGATGTGATGGGCTGCACCCAGAAGCCGAGACATGTGAAGAGAATTCAAGGAGAGAAACACCATCATTCGCTTTGACTGTGGTAGAAACTGAAATAGAGACAACTATGTTGTTTTGACATATTCCAGTGTCATAATTTGTGACAACGTAGGCAAATGTATTTTGTGTAATGTCTAATGGTCCCTGCTGCTGCTGTGCTCAGCCAAAATCGGTTTGCCTATCAAAACTAACCGTCAGCAAACCGAAATTTTCGGTTCGGTTTGATTTCTAAACCGAACCGAACATTAATTTTGAGTTCAATTTTGTTATGATGTTAAGTAGTTTGTATGATTGTTTTGTGTAGCCACTTTTGCGTTCTGTCAAATATTTTGAAATCTTATTAAATAATGTGTAAAATTCTGATCCGCCACGGTGCTCTTAATATTAAACTGAAAATTTCGGTTCGGTGTACGGTTTGGTCAGGTTTTATTTTCAAACCGAACCGATTTTTTTTACTTTTCGGTTTGATTTTCTCCCGGTTCGGTACGGTTTGCATGAAACCGAGCCCAGTGGATTTCTACACTCAACACACACACACTGTCTAACCGCACTCATCATAGTTTTCCATACTGGAGGTGCTATATAAAATAAATATTCTATAGTGGCGCCTAATTTTATCTCATTGTGTGCTCAATTCGAACATCGCATACTAAACAGTATTACGTAGTAAGTACATATAGGGTTGAAGGATTACTTACAACAGCATCCGACTACGGAATCCGTAGTAAGGATGACGGACAATCAAGGATTTGCACAAACTTCGTAGAATTGTAGACCACAATCTGCGTCATGTCGCATCAATGAGAATTTTCCATTGCAGACTACTTATACTGGGATCATTAAATTCAGGGACGCATTTTCAAAATACAATTCATTTTTTCTCCTCATATAAATTTATCATCGAAAATTAAAAATAAATGTGCAAAAAAATTGATATTCACCGCAAACAGCAAGTTTCGTCATTTTCGAACGATTTTTGCTGAAAACTTTAGAAAACTGTATTTTTCTACCAATACTCTAAGGAAAATATTTCAAAATTATTTTAGACAATTATAATTTTCCCGAATAAATAAAAAAAAATCAATTTGATTTAAAAAATTTACCACTCAAATATAAAATTTACATTTTCCTAGTCTCGAGATGGCAAACCTCCGAGTCTATATAATAAATGTGATTTGTTGAAATTTCGTCATTCAATTTTCCAAATTGGATTTAGGATTTCTCATATCTACCTGTTTTTAGAATTGCCATATTTGATGTGGGAAAGCACAGAAGGAGAAGAGTGGAGTGCAGAGTACATTTACAGAGTACATTGGATTCTCTTGTGTGTGCGGTGTGGTCCCGTGTTGGCAGCGTCAATGTACATTGCAAATGTATCTTTCTGTGTTCCCACAAAGGGAAATAGACACATAGTCGACATTGTAGAATATATCCGCATACACACAGGGAAGAGCACAATATTAGTGGAAGGGAAGCACTTAGTGTTCGGTTAAAGGCGCAGAATTCCCTGCAATTTACATTACAAACAACTCAACTCAACTTTCCATTTGTGTGTGCCTATTGAATTGCTGTTTGTGCGAACTTTAGATTTCCACAGAACAGCTAGTACATAGTGCAGAGATTGTTCGACTCGTAGAACTGTATTACTTTATATATCGGAACTTCACACTCTACAAAATGGGTAAACTATGGCGTTTAGCAAGCTAAAACTATCCGTCATGTCAATCCCAAACAGCTCTCGCACTCACTGTGTGTTTGTGTGTGTGCACCCTTCAAAAGGGCGAGTGGAGTCCCTGCTGGTGTTGAAATGATTTATTTACAAGCCTGTCATGTCATGTCACTTCACTAAAAACACTATTAATATAACCAAATGGAAGAATATAGCACGTCATTTTGTGTGACGTATTCAATGCAACCATTTCAAAAGGCCAATCGGACTTTTACTTAGTGTACATACACAGTGATGTCGCCCTCACAGTCTATTTTTATGATTTCATCTGGAATATTGGGAATATTTTGAAGCCTTGAAATGCTTTCACTCATGAAGGCAAAGTGTGATAAGAACCATGNGTGGGTAAAATGCGGACGAATATTGTCCTGTGGCCAATTTGGTAATTAAATTGCGATTTTGCAATATTTCCTCCTAAAAATTCTTGATAATAATTTTGAATCATTTTACCATTTGTATTCCATGTTTGTTTTGCACCAGTATAATACCTAACATTTTGCACTTCAACCCACCTGGTGGTCAAATACATAGGCCAAAATGGTGAAAAAATAGTAGATTTTTCATATTTCCCTCAAAGAATCAAATAAAGGTGTTATAAATATTTTGCCACTTTTACACACTGAACTGCACATTTGTAGTATTTCGCCCAAAATTCCCTGGCTGGCTAATTTAGTATTCTGGAAGCGAACACTCCAAGATAAACTCAAGCGTTATCATACATAATACCATCCTAGAGATGATTGTTTTATTTGTTCTCTGCCAATTAATGAAAGAGCGTTTATCCATTTTCAATTTCCGACCACAATTGAATACCATGAATAGTTTCCAAAATTCCATCGAATGTGAAGATCATCACGAAAAAACTTGCACAAAAGGTCAAGTGTGAGACGATTCGGGTTTATTATGCATTGAGAATGTGGAAGAGCATTCATTGCTCTTACCAACCGACCTTCATTGTTATAATTGCACTGTGAAGAAAGTTCATTTTCAGTTTCTCAAAGGAACTCTCATGAAATTCATTGAATTCATTGAATTACTACAACATGGCAAGTAGTAACCGAGCAGGAAGGGTATCAGCAGGAAATTGACTGTACGTGTATTTGTATAGTGGCGTTGGAGATGCTATGACACTGCTGCTGCTGCTCCTATTGAAAGTGCACACAAAAAAGAGCCGGGCAATTGAGTCCTGCTCGCTAATTAAGGTTGAATTTACGCTCTGTGCCTGTTTGAGTTCAATTATCTAATCAAAGAGAGTAGTGGGCTTTGGGAAACTGGATACGAATACCAAGTGCTGCCATTATTTAATTATATTACTTCACTGCACTACTTATAGTATTAGAAGGGACACTTAAAGTGTGCACTACTCGCTAAGCGTACTTATTACGAGCCTCTAAGCACAAAAGTGTGCTAACCAACTAAAATATCCAACATGGTATGTATTAGAAAACTCTGTGGTTTCACGGCTATAAGCTTTCTTCCAATTTTCTCCTAGCTTTTCTCCCTTTCTTCATTTCTGCCCATGGGCAGCTTCAGCCCGCACAGTGGTCACAGATGACGTTTCAACCGTAAGAGGCAAGCTGCCACTTTTTTCACAGTAATCTTTCTGTATGTACATATACCAGCAATTTAATTTAATGAGGGAAAAAGCACATATCTTGAGCTTGCTAGTTTATGGTCAGGTCTGGGTTAACTCTTTAAGATGTGTTGCACCTGCACCACAAAAATTGTGAACTGGTGAACAAGTTGTGAAGTTGCGCCTACTAAAAATTGACGAAATGGCAAAAAGCATACCGTATTATACAATGCATAAGCATTTTCAATATAGGGCACATATCACTGACTATATTTACACCCAATATGAAAATCACCATTTCGCCACACATTGACTTTTACTGTACATAGGTAAAATCACTCACTTTTTTTCAGGTTAGACGAAATATGTAGAAAAATTTATAATTAATTTCAAGTAATATTACACTAAGAATAAGTAAAGCGAAATGACATGCTATTCGGCTTCAACAGAGTCCAAAAATGTCATTGTTGCTGTCGTCATTGAGAAAGGGAGAAAGTCACATTGTGCGACTTGGACTTAGAAGGGAAAGTGCGTCACTCAGAGAATGGAAGATCAAAATTGGTTGTAATTGAATTATTTGAGCTAAAAGCATCTCGTTGGATCCAGAGTGATTTAATTTACGAAATGGGTGTACACCTAATTGTTATAGTGCCATGGAGTGCAAAAGGGTCGACAGGCTTTAAATGAACTCAATGTGCGTGAAGGCGGGTGATCAGACAAGATCAAAAGTAAGAGTTAGTCTCGTAGAGGAATCTTCTTCAGTGAGATTTTCAAGTGGATCATCCACTTACTTACCCATTCAAGATACTCTCAGCGAGCACCAAACATTGTCACACATGCCCCTATTAGGAGAAGTGTAAAGTCGTCAAAATCAGTTTGTATCTGTGTACGTGTGTTGAAAGCAGAGATTGGAAGCTCCAAAGGGCCGTATAAATAACTCAGGCGCGCAATTACAACTGTCAATAGGAATTAAATTTTCCTTTGTGAAGCAATTCATGCATATTAAATTAATTGAGTTACCAGATAAAATGGTTAGTCATTCCAAATAATTAATAGACTCAATTAAGAGCCCGTATCGTGGATAAACACAGAATTATGTCAGCATGTGAATCCTGGCTTTAGAATTGAACCACTCAAATTAAACTATCCAGATACAACAACAATCGCTGCTGGATGGATGCACTAACATTTACATAGTTAAGTAATTCTAAACTGTCTCAAATTTACTATGTGCAAAAATTATTTCGCAAGGCACACAGTTTCCTGCCCAGAGTTTCTAGATTCATTTATTAATACAAGTGTTAGCAATTTACCACCCAGGCTCCATTTTTACCACCCACCTGGGAAAAAGTGGTAAAAATATTTTAGAAAGACTACAAGTAGTAAATTTGAGTTTCGACGATATAAATCTCAGCATTTCTCGCCACTTTTTAAATTAAATATATATAATGATATATGTATGAAAGTGCAACAGATGGAATTTAAAAAAATTAAATACTTAAATTAGTGTTCTTGATTGTCCACTCTAGATCCCTCCAGTCTTCAATTACTATTTATATATCAACTGGCTCACTTGTTCTCATTCAAAATTCCATAAACGATTAATGATTACAATAGAAATAGTTACTCATGAATTAAATACAAGGTTACATTCGGTGAAAATACATCATTAGATTAAATTTCCCTTTAAAGTCATTTTAATTGAAGTGCTTGCGGTCTCACTGAGAAAATAATGCTCAAAGACACTAAACCTGGTGCAATAAAAAAAATCGAGAGAACTTTCCCATCCTGCCATCACAGGCAAATGCCGCAATTGTGAGAGTATGGCCACGTGTTCGGGCACCTAACGACGTGGGCAGACTGGGGAGCTTTGAGTAGCAACATCGCAGTAGAAGAGGTACACAGGTACACATTAATTAACCAGTTTCTATGGCTCGTTTTGTTGGTGCGGCAGAGAAAGTAGTAGCAACATTGGTACTCATTGGAGAAAGTTGTTGACTAGAAATGGCGAATTCTTTTATCTTGCGCTCCAACAATTCTACAGACAAAAGTTTACGAACACATCCACCAAGTACCTACAAGTTCTACCTACGGGCTGGCAAGGTGATCATTTCCAGTACTTGCGACCAAAATTCAACATAAATTCATGCATAAATGATGATGTAATGTGAATGCGGCTGATGGGAGTGGAAAGCTGCTGCATTATTATTATACACTTTCTCTCACCTTTCCAACAAACGAGCCGAGTACCTGCGGGCCACCACCATTTACCGCTGAGACAGATTATAGTATTTCTTGTTAGCATCTCTTTTATAGTGCAAAACTTAACAAAAAGTAGGCAGTCACCGTTGAAGGAGAAATATGGTAGCAAATAATTGTATTGTATGTGTGTGTAGTGAATTCGGGTCGCCCGCCGCTCATCTGATAAAGGCTTAATACGGATAATGCAATAAAAGTGTTTGCATTCACGTCTTGTTCTTCTGAAGATTAAACATTACGTGCTCTTCGAATTACCGGAGCCGAATTCTGTGCAGAACGTTTATAAAGCCTCCTTTCTCTCTCTCTCTCTGTCTCCCTCTTTCCTTGCTTCAACCATTTACACTTAGAGTAATAAAAAGGGTTGACCTTTCCAAATTCTATTTGTTCAATGTTGCTTATCTCATTCGTGCACCTCTCTTTCTCTTTCGTCGTCTGTGTCTTTTCGCAACGAACGAACTACAAAGCTTCACAATCATCATGGCAAATGGGCCGTGTGTAGACTGGCGTGATAGGATTATGAAATCACTTGAAGCATCGCTTAGTTTTTTCGATTCGCCGTCGTTTCTGCCCCGTCGTTGTCGTCACGATAAAACTGTGAAGACACGAACTTACTTCGTTTATATGTACACTGGCTTTATATACTGCTTATATAGATACAGGGAAAGAGACAAACAGACAGACTGTTCGTTTACGGGGAAAACTCGTTTCGAATACTAAAATAAATAAAACAATCGATGCATGAATTTATGTCAAAGAAAACTGGGAAATCGTTGAAACACCCGTGGTCTCTGCAAGAGTTGACATTTAGTCACCTTAATATACATAGGACAGTTTGAAGTGCTATAAATAAAAACTTAGAAGATAACACAGTCTCTGCGATCCGGAGTGGATAAGAATTAAGTAAATAATAAAAATCGTTTGTTTAACAAGCAAGTGGCGCTTCCTAATAACTAGAGACTGAATATGTATGCACTAAAAACTACAAAATGTGTTCATGCGTGTATAAAATTTTCATGCTGCAACTCCAAAATATATATTTATTTATACATTTCCACAAATATAAAGGCGTCAATTAATTTTTAGAGAATTGAAAACAATATTTGTTTGCAATTTTCTAAATTTGTGTTTTTTATCCGACCCTTTTGTTTTGGGTCGGTTTTTTTGGAGCAATGATAATGTCGCAGCTTATAGATTAGCACATGGGCTTGGGTTTTTAGTCCCCATTTCAGACGCTGTCTAACACGTTATTGACGGACACTTGCCATTTTAGAGACCATTAGTTTTGTTTGACTCTATTCATTATTGACTAGGGGAAGGTATTAGCATTCAGGGAATTGGGAGGGAAGATATTTGCCTCGGCTCTTTTTAATAATTACTTGCTACAAGGGGTATTGATGGCAGTTAGAATCTCCCCGATATACATTCCTAAAGTTGATATGCCAATTAAGATGAGCCTATCCACTTTTATGTAGATACGTACCTTTAGTTAGCATGTCGCATCCAATTTCAAAGTGAACATCTTTTTCTATTTAATCAGCGAAAGGCATTATTATGGATATTTAAATGAGTGCTTACATAATCACTTTTATCAGCATCTCTTTCTGATTGCAATAAAGGCATACGGAGAATTCCCTTTGCCGTTCGTTCGTTCTTTCGTAGGCTTTGCTAGCTTGCAATATATTTCAATAGTATATTCTGAATATCGGTGACGACTAACAACGTAGATTCTGCTAATGATTTATTTTCGTAGCCGTCGATCCAACAAGAGGAACTTGTGAAATGAGAAACTGGCTTCAAAAGAATCCTTGTTAATTCCCAGTATTTGAAATTGAAACACTTCCACACCGTCAGATGTGGAAGTGTCAGTGTGGAAGGAACCACATGAAAAATCCGAACCCCAACCAGGTGGCCTGATGCTCTCCATCGATTTCTCTTTTGGTTAGCCATAAAATGTATTATTAACAGCAGGTTTTAGTAGCTGTCACGATTCAGCCTTCGTAATAATCGGAACCGTCCTAATTTCCCAGTTTTACAATACGAAATCCAACTTATTACAATACTAATTTATGCATTCATTTGAATGCCCCCGCGCAGAATTGCACATAGTAATTAAAACTTTACATGATTTCGAAAGCGTCCCCTAAACATCTTGCAAATGTAATGCTGTGCTCTGTGTCCAGTAAAGTAAATGCTTGATTGTAAATGGATTCCATTTGTAATAAACAGAGAAATGAAGAGAATAAAATCTAATTAGGATAGAGACAAAGAGGCCACTAACTAGCCCCGAATTCCTTCTCCTGACGAACATCAAGAAATTTCATGGCACAAATCGATTTGGCTCATAACATAGCTAGACCTAAAGGTAATACGTAACAGTTCCAAACAGTTCTAGTCATTATTGTCCCCTGGTGGCACACCACACAATTCCCTGTGTATCGCTATTACTGTATCTTATATAATGAACGATTTACTAGCAGAGAGAGAGAGAGAGAGAGAAAATTAGAAGTAGTAACTCTGAGAAAACTAAACAAACATCCAGCCATGAAGCATAGAGAAAAGCTAGCAGAGTCAGTTTAGTCGTCGTCCTTTTCTATGAAGAGAGAAAGAAGATACATCAAAGAAGAAGTGTGCGTTTGATGCCATGGCCATAATAGTCTATTATCCGCAGTTATAGCTTCTATTCTCTGTGTGTGCATGTTATTATTCCCCTTTCCCTTTTTTGAGCGATTGCCGCGCGCCACCCACTACTAACGACTGTGACAGAGTGAAAGCTGCTGGTTGTCCTTTGCTGCCGTCCCACTACACAATACTACCCACAAGAGTCATAAAGTCTACTAATCGTTCTAGTTGATCATTGTGTGTATAATGCTATAAACGATGTTCTGAGAATAATACTGCCGCTAATAAAATGCACTGACTACTGAAAAATATTGTAGAGTCACCTTGACATTTGAAATATAATGGCAATACGTCCAATGGTGTGACTTTCTCTATTCTCATCATAATATAAGGATTTATGTCTCTTGTATTGTCCATGTTTGAACAACTGCCATTCAGTGTCGGTCGGGTACAGTATTAGAATAGAATTCAGTGTGTACTTTGTAAAAGGTAATATGTAATAGCACGTATAGGATAAATAAAAAACTTCTACAATGATCGCAGGAGAAAAC
>JABASC010005401.1:0-10260 GCA_019776185.1 Plutomurus gul
AATTTACAATATTACCTACCGCCCTTTATTGCAATTGTGGAATACGCAATTCCCGAATGTGTACTATGCAAACCAGTTTCTGGCGAAGCGGTGGCATTTATTAATTGCTTCAATCTTATTCGTAAATACATTTTGTTACTAAGACGAAGGATTGATTGTTTTGTGTGGGAAATTGGGAATAATAATAGACTTACATATGTGTACTTACATGTCTGTTAGAGATTGAGGAAGAGTAGAAGAAGGGGTAGCGCACGGCGATGAAGCGATCGAGAGAGAGAAGCGTCAGCAGCAGCATGTTGATAACGTACGGAATGCCTAGAGTGGCTCTTTGAAGAACGCACAGTTCCCTCTGGGGAACTACCAATAAAAGTAATTCAAGTGCTTTGTGAGTTCCAACGAAGAGATCAGTTATGCATAAACAAGCCATCCACAAGTGTCTTGGCTTCCACAGTTCACGGCTTCGGCCCACAACACACAGCACGCCAATGTTTAATGCAAATATTCCGATCAGAAGCACGATTCCCCAGATAACTTCTCCGATGGAATAGGGCTGAGACCACAGATCGTACTCCATCTTCCTACAAATAGAAATTAGAATTCTGAAAAACTTTCCCCCCTTTCTTATTTATTCCCACCCATCGAACATTTACATAACATACCAAACCCAATCCACAACGAATGATATTAATAGTACTGATTACATTTCCATTTTTATAGGGAATACGTACCGATGATTGTCCGCAGAAGCGAGCAAGCCCGGATTACTGTTTTAAACCATCCTGGTTGAATTTTTGCAGTTCAATCTTCACGACTGCACTACTGTGCAAGTGACACACTGTTCATGTGTGCGCACTCTCATCGTTCCCTGTGAGTCTCACACAACGGAAAATTCCGTGCACCAGTTGAATGTTCTGTTGAAAAAAAGAGAAAATTCGAATGTAGATAAATACTATGAGCAGCCAGACGAGATTTTAATTTTAGCAAAACCGAGTGATCTTACAACAGCGCAGAGAAGTGGAAATATTATTTATGAGGAAAGACATGGTGGTCCGTGTAATGACGAAGAAAATCTAAATCTCCTCTAATAGGAATGTTCTAATTTAGTGTCCCCGTATTATTATTATTATTATTATTACACAGCGAACTGCAGAGCCAAAGACTTGTAGCTGTGTTGCTAAGTAAGCCGAAGCCCAACTGTGAGATTAATGGGATGCTGCACGTGGTTTTATTCAATCAATCCTCAGGAAGAACAGCAATAACGACAAGCTAACAATAACTACGAGCACATACGTAGAAATTCTCCAAGAACCACTACATCTTATCTTTATCTCTCTCTCTCTCTCTCACTCTCTCTGTGTGTCTCTGTAAGGCAAGGTAATGTTTCCAAGTCGAGAGGTCTACTAATAGGAGGCAAGGGAGGGAAGCTGCCAATGTCTCTCTCTCTCTCTGTCTCTCTTTCTCCGTCTCCAACTTCAACATGGCTTAATGAAGAGTAGCTCTGAAGTTGACTACAGGACTGTACCAGAAGTGTCATACTATTATTGTTCTAAGATCCAATAAATGCACCGCTTTTACTGCCATTGTTATAAAGTGTGGCAAGCAGTTAGGCAGCCATTACTTGTAAGACCACACATGTGACCCTATACAATTCCAACCATTACGATGTGCATCCATGGTTTCACTTTTAGTAAACACACGATGACACGTATAATCTACTGTGTATATCTGTGAAACATACAAATATAAATAGAGCAGTCCAGTTCAGTGGATTCTCAAGAGTGAGTCATAGATTTTTATATTCGAAGGCATGACACAGGAACAAACCGTCAACGACTTCACTCAACGCGCCTTCAATTCAACTATTATATCTATAAGTATATTCCAAGCGCATTCCATGTATAATAATGAGTGTGCGAAGGAAATCTGATAAAAAACTACATACTACCTTTATTTATTTTCACTGTTATCAATGCAGAGCCCAGTAGCCCAGACACGGGTTCACCTGCTATTTGGAAAGATGCACAGAGTTGGTTTGAAAATGTATTATAGGCACAGGAAAAATACTCGGCTCGGAGAAACGTTTAAAGAAATATTCCAGACCATGGTAAAGAGGAGTGGGAAATCCTGGTTACTTTTTACTTTGTATGGTCGTTTGGCAACAGTTAGTGAAGAAAACATTCTAACTCAGAAAGGCAACAAACACAGGGCATTAAATTCTACCATTCATTCTATAGTATTAATTAAGGCGATGTATTAAAAACAACATTCTTGAATAACATGAACGCAGAGTGCACCGCTACCCTACTGTGAAACGCTGTGATGCAACTCCACAATACTCCTCCAAATAGAATTGAATGGAAGTAGTCAATTATGTAATTGTATGTATCTGTATTTGTCGATATGTGGGGGTCAGAATCCTCCGTAAGTGCACGTAAACATTAACTACAACTGTCACTAGTCTGTGTACGTTCTACTTCTATAGCTGGAAGTGGAAACCTTCTCCAAAAATGGCTTCAAAAGTATAAGAAGTTTCCAATCTTCCTTTATCATTAAATTTGTTGGCCCAAGTGACAATGATTTTAGTTTACAATAAGTTTACAATTCATTTTCCTAATATAGATAACCAGATTTGTTTAGATACTGTAGTATATTGTACGCGTCATTGAAATCGTGTTGATTTTAGTCTGAAAACATTTTCTCAACCCGGAATATAATCTATTAATGCTGGGGATCGCATTGAATTGTATTCACAAAGCAGTGAGATCTGTTTGATTATGCGTCTACATTGTAATCTATAATAACTAAATATTTAACCACATATAAGTCCCATTAGTTATACATTAGATCATGTGAATTGGGTAATCGACATGTGTTATCCCGGTGTAGAAATACACAGTTTGTCCAAAAACTACAATATTATCTTCAAAGGAAATCAAATGAAGACAAGAGTACAAAATACAAACATTATAGACATCGGGAATTCTCTTTATTTGATCATTCAGTAGTTGAAAGGAATTTTTCAAGAAAACATTCAATTTATTTACACTGCAAACTGGGTTAACTTATAGTATGTGTATTTTACTTACAATCAGTACATTTTATGATAAATTCATGATACATAATACAAACATTGCACTTATCAATTACATAGTGAAAACACATGAATCTGTATATACATTATTTGTAAATGCATTTACAAATTACGTGGGTTGCAATAGAGGCAAATGCCGGCATTCAGTTTTTGTTGAAGTAACGATATCGTGTAGTGTAAAAAAATCAAGTTTTAAAATATGTACGGCTTATGTACACAAGAGTGGAGGTGCGTTAGTACCTACCCCTGACCACTTTCTGATTTATTTAGGATTCATTTAAAATGTTTTCTTTTAAAAAGGGTGACATCACTAACAAGTATTTTAATCTTTTGCGCATACATAGATATCCAAAGCGAAATCTACAATAATGATCTGGACTATGGGACTCTGTACACTACGAAAATAATCCAAATGTCTGTTTTTATCTTTTGAGAATACACAAGATTGAAAATTTTGTTTGGGATTGTTGGAAAAACGAAGTGTGATTTCTTAGCTAGAAGACTAATGGAGTCAAGCAATTTTCTTGTTGTTTTCGAGTTTTTCATGGAAATTATTCCATGTTGTAGGGACTGCATGAGTAGAAAATGATAGTTATGCGGTTTCGATGTTAGATGCCAACGCAGCAATCACCCTTGTTTTAAATAATTTACATAATGGCTTCATCATGCAGATCGGTGGTCTTTAAAATAAATTACGCTCCTCTAACAAGCACCTCCCTCTTTATAATTAAACAACTTAATTTTCTGAAATGTTTTCTGGTTTATGTATCATTAGCAAGTCCGAAAATTAATAGCTGAACACTATTCTGTCTATAAGGTATAAATATATGTCGTAGATATCTACATGTAAATTGATAATGTTCATAATGATACATAAGTAAGCTTTGTCTTTTGAGCATAACAATTTTTAAGTTCTCTGACTATCATCCCTCTTGTTCGACTTCTTATCGTTTCGTTGAACTTCAACGCAAACAATCTTTCAAGAACAGAAATTGTAGTACAACCTCGTCAACTTTACATCTGCACATTTGCACTTACATTCCTCTAAAATTCTGTCTGTGGTGTAAGCATACATATGAACATTAACACAATACATGCAAGGATTGCGATATCTCGATATCTCGATATCGCAATCCTTTACTGTATTTCTGCATTTACTAATCACAATTGGCTCAGAATTGTACAATTTGTCGTCGCTGAAAGAGAGACACTTTGTACTCGTAATCGGAAGTGCAACAATGACAATAAGTGGATTACTTGGACGGAGCAGCAGTGGTCGTAATTGTGAATGGTTGTCAGTTGTCGGCTTCTTATTGACAACAATAAATCCCCACGCCTACTTCTAATTATTCCTTACTTGTTCAACGAATGCAATACATGCTACTTAATGGCTAATCCTACCATTAAGATATGGACAATGGGCCATTACAAACAATGTTGTTGATTTTGTAGAATGGGATTAAAAGAAGCAAAACGGGCACAACAACCAAACATCAAGCCTGCAGACGCTTCAATGAGATATACAAAATATAGCACACAATTAAAACAAGACCAGAAGAAGTCAATCTATCGTCTTAAGAGAACCTGTCAATGTATTCACACACGCTCACTCACACGCATACACACACACACACACTTATGTAGGTACTTTGTTTTGCTAGCTGGCATAGTGCCACCAATCTTTGTGGCATAGAAATGTGCTCTCACCTCAAAAATCAAACTGCAGGTAACCAGATCCACAGTGCAAATTTAGTTTCATTGTTGCAGACGTCTTCTCACTCGACAAGAGGCGGAAGACCTTTACTATTAAATGAATTTGAAACACTTTTCTACCACTGAAAAACAAAAAATAATACATAAATGTTCCAGAACCGTATTTGTGCACATACAGAGTATGAACTAAAATGTCTGCAAGATTTCGAAAACGCAAACTGAAATGTACACTAACGACTTCTCTCTCATTCAATTAATAATAATAATAACTATAAATGCGAACAGTCTTGAAGGGAATGCAATCTTTTCAACAATCATCTAACATACATACATGATACAGTCGTACTAGCATACGAGTACAGTCGTACATATTACAAGTAAATATAATGTCATTAGGCTATATTACAGATATTATCGTACGAGTGTACTTGCTGAACACAATGGAGGTGTGTACAATTTATTAGTAGTATTCTGTTGCATATTCCAACCCATATATTGCATTTGGATATATTTCCTTTCGTCTGAACTGCAGCCACATTATGTGCTGTGTGATTGTATGTAGTAATAACAAGCTTTCAACACACGCGAAATGTTTGTAAACAAATGAATAAATTAAGATTTGCAGATTGCAAGGCGAATACTTAAAAGTGTGATGGACGTATTAAAGGAGGAAGCATTAAATAATGTATAAAGATTATAAAGATCGAGATTGAGAGATGAGATGAATGTACAAAGCAATAGAAAAGAGGCATATTATAATTATGTATAGTTACAGATACGTTACGATGTGCTATGAACTCGGAAGTGTATCCATGTCAAGTTCGTTCATTGTGAGAATCACTAAAAAAGTGCTAATATGTTACCATATTAGACATGATCGTATGTCAATGCGCGTGGTTGTACATGTGAATAAAAAACCAAGCAGAATTCTGATTTGTTAATTTGTAATGCATACTTCATTGTAAGATGATCTTATGGAAATTATGTATAACTTGGCCAAGTTGCCTCTGTTTTTCCACTGGTTTCAATTTCCACAGTATTAATCACTCTTGAACGAAGGTAAAGGTTAATTACACCAGCATAGAAGAAACACTGAACTACAACACAGATAGGCAAACTTTTTTCCTTTGAAGTGCAAACAAAACAAAGTTGTTGCAGTGTACGTGATGGAGATTTAGAAAAGAGTTTCTGCAGGTGGACACACACTGTGTAGTCCCAGTCCCAGTATCTTATTTCACACGACCCAGCCAAATCCAATTTATATCTGACGGAAATTGGTTTTCACCGGCTACATGTTTTGCACATTTGTAGGTACGTACAAGCTAACAAGAAGTCAAGCGATGCTATAAATAGACCTGATCATGTTATTTAATTCAGACACTAGTTAAGAGGACAGAGAAAATTTCAAGAATTACAGGTACGTCCGAACAATAAACTAGTTCAGTCCATGTCTAACCAACGACGTCAATTCAAAAATAAATGTGGCAGGATTTTCCCGTGTAACTCTGGACAAAAAAGGGGATTGAATCATTTGAAAATGATGCATTTGTATGGAAATTTACGATTTCATCTGTTTTTCGAAATTCTACATTCAATAAAATACTATTGCATGCAAGAAAGGCTTAGTACTTATTAGATTTTTCATGTGGGTAATAAAGATTCAAAAAGAATTTCTGTCACTTGTTTGCATACTTAAATTATGTGAAGCTAAGGAAGCATTACATAATGCATGTATAATGTCAAGTGTATGTAATAAATTGTTTGGAAGCTACTGTGAGTACTTTACTTTGACTACATTATAGCATAAGAAGTATTGCACCCAAATTATCACCAAAATATTAAATTCGACGGTATAACAAATTATGATTTTTTGCAGAGCAAATTATACACAGCACAAAGCAGTCAAGTCAGACAACTAATCTCACTTCAAACATCAAGGTAACTGTGAGGCATGAATGTTATATGATATAATCTGTTCTTGGGAATTACTGGCAACTATGAGTCCGTCTTCGACTTGGACCGCTGTGTATCATATAGTAACTTATCTATGTTATTGTGTACCTTGCCATTCAAAACAAACAAACTACAATATGATTGTATTCTATTCATAAAATTGGTAACAGAATTATTTCACAAAATGTATTCTAACGAAAGGTGGATATCACAAACCAGTGTTCCGAGTCCAGTTAGCAAGTGGTAAAAATTGGGGCTAAAAAATGTAATTGTAGAAATGGTAATCTGTGCATCTGTGATTGATATTTATTGGTGATGTTAACAGTGGGTTAACCGAGACGTGTCCCTGGGGTCAGAGAACCTCACTTTTTAAGTTTTAATAAGGAAAAATTAGGGAATTTTTAATGAAAAGGAGAAATGGGGCCCAATGGGTCCTGTGCCCAAGGGAATTCAAATAATAGGTACGCCACTGGATGTTTGATTTCGTATGATGTGAATTGTATGTGGTGTGATGCAACAGACATAAGAGCTCTAATAACAATTGTCGACTGTGAAACAAATCCTGTGTGACGACGCTCGCCCTGCAATACAATTTTATGTACATATTCCGATAAATTATATCGTCATTAAAGCATCAAACATTGTATCGTCTATTTGTTAAACAAGCTTGACAAGTCAGAACCTAAGATTCACAATACGAAATGTACACGTGTACTCAGAACATAAATGTACAATATCTATAACTCAACAGTGCATTCCATTTTATAAAGAAGTTCGTGCAGAGACATTGTACTAGGTAATGCTTGTTTGTTTTGTCTCGTTGGATCCTAGATGAAAGATAACAACACTTTTTGCGTGCTTCTTCAAAATGGAGAATACCACACCTTGATCATTGAGTAAGTTTTTTTCATAAAAAACGGATGAATCATCGTCATCCAAGAACCTTTGTGCATTAAACTACAAATACAAGTGTTAATAAGAATTTCTGGAGATTGAGATGGCATTGGTGATTGTTTTTATGCACACACCAGGTGGACTATAAATTATTTTGCGTGGGTAAAATACAGAGCATGAACAAATACTCCATTGTATATATCGATTGTGGTTGTGTCGTCCTGTGACCTGTTCTCAAAAGGAGTCCTACCCAAAACAAACTAACAATAGGTAGTCAAATCTAAAATCTACATAAAAAAGAGTTGTTAAAATGGAACATGGAAAATAGAGATGAATATATCTGCTGATCTAATGTTCAGAGTATTTTTCTTAACTTTTGGTATAGAGGATGAGCTTGACCTTTTCTCACTAGGAAACTTTTCTTCTCTGTGACAAAAAAACTTACAACTGCACGGTTCATAGTTTACGTAAGAAACGTAATTGTCTAGTCTAAATAATAGTTATTGTCTAGTAACTAAAAGGCTCTAATTTTGAATCCATTTACATGCGCTGTTCCATTTCTTCCAGAAATAAAATCTGAAATTGGATTAAGGGGATTTAACTTAAAACATGGAGAAGATGCATTCAACTCAATACATTTATATGCACAGATTTCATATGTATGCGTACTGTCTAAGCATACAACTTATAAGCATGACCATGTCTTTTACACATGTAAATACACAAAAATTGACATGGGTTTGTACCACGTCCATTCGTGCGCTGTAAATCTTTTTCTTCCAAAGGGGTGAGTCCTGAAGTGAGTCAAGATTATTCCAAATTTATCTTACGAGCGCAGAATACATTCTAAACTGTACATGCTCTTCTAAACACAAGTGAATCTAACAGAGCTTAAAGTACATAAATATTTTAGCATTGTAAATCTTCGGTGATGGGAAATGAATGGAAACCACTAGTGATCTTGATCTCCTATCTATAATAGAATTGACATTCTGTCGTTTGCGACTCGACACATCATGAATAGATATGCGAATAAAATCTCCTGCCAAAACTCGTGCAGTCTTATACAAAGTACTATTATATAGAATTATCCGATTAGAGTCGCGCAGTTAAGCCAATCTTTCAGAATTTCGATCAAAATGTAAAAATAACTCGTCTCAGGTATTTTTAACCTTACTTTTTCCCACGCAAACTAACACTTGTCTATATTTTAGTGATGATATTGCACATTGCGAAAACTACAGATCTTTACTCCAACTATTATTTACCTAAATGTATATAGTATTCTGTATAAGTTCTGCATTTAATAAGACTTTGGCCATATATAATTTGGCTTCCTCTATAGCACGCATGCACACTACACACACTCCGCACACAAGTACACACGTATAAGTACGTATTCATTTACAACCTTCGGCAATCCTACCAGTGCACATACACAAAGTGCAGCCAAAAATCATATAAAATTCAGAGACATTTCCAATTCAAATCAGACCATGTCTACTTTGCAAATTTTTAAAATCTTTCATACAGCATAAGATGTTTTGCACTTAATAGTAATCGTATCTGTGCTCATCAAGTTGGCACTGATAACTTTACATAGAGCATTAGTTAAAAAGCGTTTTGCGAACTGCCTGTTCACATACATAACTATCACTCTATACATGCTCTCGTGCTGTAAGTATACGTTTCACGCGTACCTTTTCATGCGAGTGACACTGCGTTTTATTGGATCAAATTTTCAGCGTGTGCACAATGTCCCAACAAATCATTTCTATTTCTCCGTAAGTTTATTGAAAAGACAACCAGAGATCTTTCCTTCAGTCACTGTTACTGTGTTTGTTTCCACGAACACAATTGATTTCGATTCAGATTCCCCCCTCCCCAAACATCTCTGTGTGATAAACGATAAGAGGGGAACACATACGACCCTGTATGTAAATAGTAAATGTCGGCATGTAATTGAGTTACTTTTGATTTGAGAGCGTATTTACATAATATAAACAACTGCAATTCTCTAGGAGATCAGGTCAAGTCAACTTTATCTCAACTTTGGCTTCACATATTGCAAAATAATAAATATAGTTTTGAACCCACACAAAAACAATTTTCCCCTCTACTGTGTCTCGTACCAGAATCGCACTTCTTGCCTGTGTATTTGTATGCATCACCACCCCACACTTCTCCGCTCATCATTGGCTTTTTCTACATCTGCTAACTCATATCAAACACAAAATGTATATCATTAGCCATCTATTTCGATAAATTCGCTCCAAGCCTCAATGTGCCTGTTTTCCTTTGGATTAACGCACTACATCTCCCAATTTTCCACTCTGGCCCATATTTTTATTCTCAAAGAAGCATATATAACAATTTCTTGTAGCCCATTTTGTGTGAAACTACTGCTGTGCTGCTACGTAAACACGTCTTTAAATATTCCATAGAGTGTTCCAATGTCGACATTAATTTCTAATGATTGCACTCAGCGTTAAAACCTGTCTCAATACATTTAGACACAGACTTGTCTTCCTTGTGGTCCTTAGCGTCATGTTTTAGCTACTTTCCAATGCACAACATCCTCTCCATATATCTCAACTGCATTTGATTCA
>JABASC010005402.1:0-10255 GCA_019776185.1 Plutomurus gul
TAGCGGCTTTCAAAAATAGAAATGTTCTTTAAAATTGGGAATTCCAATTTGCAGGTTTTCTTTTACGATAATCTATTTACTTTCTAGCAGGGATTGGGATTCACGGAAAAAATCGGTATTTCCACAACTATTTTTAAGTAATTTTAATCTTGTAAAACTTCATCCATGAATCATTGAAAAATGCTACAAATACATGAATCACTGGAATTGACATGATTTCATTATTTTAAATTAATTTTTGCTTTCGAAAAAATTCTATGTTTAAAAAATGGAAAAACTTCTGCAACGAATTTTCTTGCTGTCACTTGATGAAAAAATGTATAGAAGGACACATGTATGAAAACTAATGTGCACGCTATCATACCCTTTTGTGACAAGAGAAACAATGCTGACGCTGATGCATGATGTACGAGGAGGGAGCGTGGATTGTCACGAAGCATCGAAAATTCTACGATTATCAGATAGATAAGAAACGGGTAGAGATTTTCATCAATTAATGTTGTGCTAAGTATATAAGTATTTTTTTCTAGTTAGTGAGACAATGGAATCAGTTGAAGATTATCCTAAATCTTCATTCACAAAGTAAACTTGCGAAAAGCATTAGCTAGTGAACATTTACTAAATAAGACAAAGTAGAATTTTTTAAAACAAATATTTCTATAAAATGTATTTTGAGATAATTCTGTTCTTCTGCATTTCTTTATATTACGGATACTTGTATTTGGCACCGAAAAATGGCCAAAATAAATTCGCAAAACTTCCTCCAGGTAAAAACGAGTGAAAATTTAATTTGTGCACATTTAAAAAAAACATTTTTGAGTTGCTAAACTGTTTATATGCAGGCCCTTTTTGTTTGCCCATCTTTGGTTACTTGCCATTTCTTGGACCAATTCCTAGTATCACTATAACGCGACTTTCGAAAAAGTATGGAAGCATCTTTACCTTGCATTTAGGACGCACCAGGTAATTCTTTTTGAATATTTGTAGCGCAGAAATAAGGAAAAGAAAACAAGAGTCCTATAAATTTTTTATTGATTGATGCAATTGCAAGGGTCAGTCACGGCCACGCGGCCATCCTGTAAATCTGAGAATTAATGTGCAAAATTTATTTGTAAAGAGTCGTTTTCGTCAATGACTACGAGTCGGCCAAAGAAGCGGGGAAAATCGATCTTCTTCAAGGCAGGCATCAAATTGCTCTTTTCGAGCCAAGAGGATATGCTGGTATTTTTAATTGCATCTGTGTTTGGAAGCACTAAATGGCGCCGTATATTGGAATTGTATTTATTGCCTATAATTATACAGGCTTAGGGCTCCTTGAGCGGGAGGATTGGATTGAAATGAGACGTTTCACCCTAAAATGTCTGAGAAATATGGGTTTTGGCAAACGGTCGATGGAAGGAATGATTCAGGAACAAGTTCAGAATGTGAACAATTGTTTGACGTAAGAAATCATATTACTTTAATAGCTATTAAAATTGATTTCTACAATAGGAGAAAGGTACCTTTCTCCTAAGTTAAACGTNGTTTAACTAATTTCCCCATTGTTCTGTTCCCACGTTATAATAAAGGAAAAATTCAAATAAAAGACTGCACATGAAACCATTGCTGGAGCTGGCTGTAATAAATTCAATCTGGACAATAATGACCAGTGAGAAATATGATGTTGATGATCCTATTAAACGTCACCTCATGTCCGTCATGTCAGAGTAAGTAGAATTTTAAAAAATTGGTATTTACTATAAATATTTGCGATCATTCAAAATTTTATTTGAAAAGTTTTTTGCGAATTTTATTTCTTTGTACGGTCTATTTGTAACAGATTTTACTTATAATTAATAGAGGGATAGCGGAACAGAATATCGTGGGAATTGCTGCATTTGTGCCATGGCTGGCTAAATTAGCACCAGATTACACAGGCTACACGAAAGGGCTCGAGTGGCTCGATGCTCCCGAATCTCTGGCTCGTGACGTCATCAAAAAGCAATATTGACACTTACACCCCAGGCGAAGAGAGGGACTTTATTGATGCAACACTAACAAAAATATACAGCACAACCGACAAAAAATCTGTATTTTACGGGGAATTCGGCAGTAAGTACTTTCCACGGACCAAAAGTGGGCAAAACTGTATGTCCAGTCTTTATTGGATGGATTCTGTATTTATTTCCATTAATGGACGGAAATCTGAAAAATCAGTTACTTTGCCCACTTTCGCCCAACAAGCCGTCTAAAATGGCCTTTTCGCTAACAAACCAAGCAAAACTATGTAATTATTAAAAATTAATCAACTTTGCAAATTTCTTTTAGTGAAAAATTTGCACTACACGCTCCTCGACATGTTTTTTGCCGGTCAGTTTCCGTCTTACAACCATTATACAATTTATCCAGAATTTTTAACATTTATTAAACTATCACCTTCACACGTGTCAATAATTTACACGTGTGCACAGGCTCGGACACTATGAGCTCGACACTTGGCTGGTCATTCCTGTATATGGCCACATTTCCTCACATTCAACGAAAAGTTCAAGCGGAAATTGACGAAGTAGTTGGCCAAATGTTGTCACCGTCTGTAGAGGATCGCACCAGGTACATTGACAAAACTTACACACTATCTCTCTGTACATTATTATCACAGTAACGAGAATTCGCTTATACTTGACAATGACATTGTACAATTTGCGTGAACTCACTCACCGTGACAGTCAAACATACCACCTCTAAACGTTCTATTGCTCACTCTTATCTTTTATGTGAGTATTCACGCAAAGGTACGCCACGTGGACACCTAAAATATACCAACGCTACCTAAAACATTATAATTAACATATCTAGATAGATATATATATTCCCAATTAATTAGCAAAAAGATAATAGTGTGTGGGCGCTTCTAAAATATTCTACGTAAACTAATTAACACTTGCAAAATTTTTGCATACAAAGAATGCCTTACGTTGAAGCGACGATGCTGGAGGTTTTGCGGAAGTCCTCCATTGTTCCTTTGGGGTTGATGCATACTGCGCTCGAGGATATGCACTTCCAAGGATTCTTCATACCGAAGCGAACTGTTTTTCTCTTCAACCTGTACCATATTCACCATGACCCTGACCACTGGGTCGATCCCCAGCACTTCCGCCCCGAACGGTTCATAACCAGTGACGGGAAATTCAAAAAGGACGACCATGTACTCGCATTCTTCACGGGAAAACGGGCCTGTCCTGGAGAATCGCTTGCTATGAACGAGTTCTTCCTGTTTTTCACGGGAATTCTACAGAAATTCAATTTCGAGTTGAGTGACGACAGTGAAGGGAAGCCGGATCTGGGGCCGCGCTCCGGATTTATTCTGCCTCCTCCGAAAAATGAACTGATTGTACGACAAAGAACTCTGAAATAATCAAATATATGAGCACGGTTTCACTTATCAGTTTAAAAATATTTTGTGTTCCAAAAATTGTGGACTCATTTCAAATATCAATAAAAGCTTCAAGTAAATGCAAACCAAAACTCAATTGATTTTTCTAGTCGATGTATAAGCAGATATTAAAATGCGAGTATCATTAGGTGCGATCTAGCGGGGTTGGGGGCGGGGTCCCTTTTGGGGTATGTACTGGAATGGGTGTGTAGAGTCCCTGGAAAGGTACGTGGAAACGCGTTTTCAAAAATTCTTAGTTTTGCGTTACGTACTTTATGAACGAACAGATCTCCTTAGAAATTTATCGTACCCGATAAACTTCTGTTAAATAGGAGGGTAGGTTGAATCGAATCAGCAATCCCTTGGTTCAGCGCCTGATGCATACCCACTTAACACACAATGAATCACTGATATTAATATTTAAAATCTAAAACTTGACAACGGCATGAGGACGCGGTAGGACTGCTTGGATGTATTTTACGTGGACACAAAACGATGCTCGTATAAAAATGTGGATTATGCAATCTTAGTGACAATAAAGGTTTTCCCCCAAGGGAACGTACACATATTACGTAACGCGACCGGGGGAGGGTGGGGGTCTGACCTTGCGTTACTGAGGTATACTTATAGCATTGTGGCTCCACCCATTTTGCGTTACATGGGGGAGGGTGGGGGTCTAAAAATTGACGATTTTGCGCTACGTAATATGTCTATGTTCCCCAAGACTATGAGATGTCGTAGTAAGCACATAAATTATTACGGCATTGTATGAAGATAAAATAAGTATGTTGCTCTTTCTTAATATTTATGTCCAATCACAAGATAATGTGGGCACATTTTTACATTTTGGACAATATATATTTGGACAATGTGGTAGAAGGCGAAAAATACACGGTGTCGCCATAGGGAATGAAGTTATTCATTTTTGTTTGCGCGATTCCCCTTCCACGAACAAAATATGCTTGGTGTATTTCTTCAAATCTAATATTTATAATAATAAATAAAATTGCACACAAAATTTTATCCTATTTAGTTTTCATTTTTAGCACCTAATAATATTAAGGATTAGTATCCTCCTATTTAGGCGACTTGTGAAATATGTGCGACTGTTTTCCACAGTACGGGGGCAGGTGAGTTCGTTAAATTAATAAAAGCTATTAAATGTGGACAACATTAGAAATAAAACTGGCAGAAAATTTTTGATGGCGATTTTAAATCTGATTTAAGTATTCCGGTTCCTCCGGAATGTGTGGCAAAGACTGGCTCGTCCGAGTATGCATTCAATTACAAGCAATGGTGCAATCCTGTGAACTCCGGCTCTTTTGCTCCAGAAAGGAATCAACTAGACAACCCGGAAAATCAACGGGTAACTTTCAACAATAATAAATTAACGACAATGACTGGTGAATTTTGCGAAAGTTTTTCAAGTAATACTTATTTGCAGTACTCATTCAGCAAAGGCCCAAGATTTGGTATTCCGCCCTATTGTGACTGCACACCGCCACCCGAAAGATTTCGCTTCGAGACCACCTACCAGCATGATTTTGTCGAGGGTCTGCACAAGGATTACAGTAAAAATATGAGACATCCGGTTCTGCCAGGGGTCACTGCTCAACAGGTTCCTTCTAAATATTATTGGCTGGCACATCAATGAGCAACCTGTCTAATATTACATAGGTTAATAAATAATTTGAATTTTCTTTAAGGATATATTCTTACCCCCCCAACACTTGTGCCCTTTCACCACCGAGACTACTTACGCACGCGCATTTGATATGCCTCAAACTCATTTCAAGCACATATGCTCTCAGCAGGACCCTTGCGGTGGATGTGGGCAGCCATCTTGTGAAGAAATTGTGGGAGCATTCAAATTACTCTCAATTTGTTATATTATTTTAAATACAGGTGACAGGAATAAAGGTTCCAATTTAATTGTGTTATTTGTAGCCATGTGAGCCTTCAGGATTGGAGATTCGATTTGACAGGAGGAAGCAACGCCCCTATTTACCCCGACTGAAAGTGGAGTGTTTGATTCCACCTGGAACTGATTTGTCCTCGTGCTGTGCATGTAAACGTGTTATTCCCCCTTGCCCGGCTCCTGGTAAAATATGCTGCGAAGACCCTTGTTTACTTCACATGGCAGCCACTACACCAACAAGGATTTACCCACCTAATCCAAATGGTCCTAAATATATTCCCGATCCTAGAATCCCGGTTCCACAACCTCTATTCTTGTGTGGCGGCGGTAATTAACAATTTAAAGAATATTTCGTTATATTAATTAAAATCGTCTCGTTCCCATTAAATAATTGGTTGTTGGTTCAAAGGAACATTGGAGTGTCCAGTTAAACGTGAGTTCCCCACTGAGACGGCCCTTTTACTGGCCAGAGAAGCGATTAAAGATAAATTGGAAACGGAGCGGTGCCGGTTCCCACCAGAAGCTCAAGAGTCCACATATCGGGCTTCATACAGAACACCCCCATTAACGGACGTTCCAAAATATTGTTCCGCAGAACAACAAGTAATCCAACAATGGTTTAAATTAATTTATTAATTAAATTAATCAACTTATAAATATTAAAACTAATTGTCTCACTTCCAGTGTGAAGCACGAAAGGTTGAAGAGGAGGTTGCCGCTAAAGGGCTTCCAGCGCCATGTTTGCCCGCATATTGTCTAGATGGAGGGCGGCCACCAGATCCAAGGCCAATGTTTGATCATATGTCCACATACGAGGTAAATCTAAATTGACCCTACAAATTGTTTGATAATGATAATCATTTCTATTATTATTTCTTCAGGCGGATTACATATGGGAGTATCCACAACGGTTTAAACTACTTGGGGGAGAGATCCCATGCAAAGTCATGCCGCAACCGCTGTGTGATCCATGCGGATATCAAATACCCGCACCGTTACCCGATTGCATGATAGAGCGGACCGAGGAAAAGGAACGTTGGGGTGAAGATTGGGAATGCAACCCCGAACCATGATCATATTATTATAATGTTCTCACTCGTCACTCAATGTCAGTATGCGACATTCTTAAAGTCGTCCTTCAATATACAATACTATATAGGCAACAGCACTCCAATTAACAATATAAAGAATAATAAAAGTAGCGCATGGAGAAACAGTAATCTTGAGTCATGTATGTGTTGAACATAAATAATTATTGTGAATCATTTAGTACAAAAACATTTACTGAATAAATTAGACAGGAGGATACACACAACAGCACTGTACTCACTCAATTATAATATAAACACACATTACACTTCAGAGAAAGTAAAGCTTTATAGAAAGCATTATTACACGTGGAAGAAATCATCTCTTTGTATACGGGAAGATTCATTTGTCCAGCTGTATGACAATTATGTAATCTTGAATGCCAATTTTAAATTTAATTATTGTTATCCACCGGTTTAATCTGTGCAGTAACGTATCTGTAATCTGTGCTCACCACAATCATCGCGAACTTCTATGACAAGGATTCAAATACAAATGTCCTAGTATAACCCATTAATTGTAAACAATAGAACTTAGACTTGCAACAAGTAGCTGTACAAGTCAAGTTTTAAATGCAAACTGTACAAAGTAAATAGTAAAATGGCTAACAGAAATTGACTGGGCGTTTGACTGTTAATGGAAGTATTTTTAAGTAGGTAAATATGAACTCTTCGACAAATTACTAGATATTATTCTACAAAAGAGAAAGTCCAGCGGGCTGTCCGTCGATTTCCTTCTTAATACCATTTTTCAGATAGTATTCACGTTTCAAATAGGCTAAAAGCACATCCGTTAATAGGAAGATCTAAAGAAAAAAGTCGTGTCAAAATATGCACTGCGCTACAGTAAAGTAAGTTTGGAAGTTATTTTATTATTTTTACCTGTGCCGTCCCAAATGCGATTGTAACCCCGAAATAAAAGTTAGCATTTGCAGAGCCCGAGTAAATCCATAAAAACCATTGAATGGGTGCCAGAACTGAGGTCGCAACAAAGAAACAGCCAACCAGAAACTTTTGTTGCATAACTGTACAAAAAACCAGTATTTTATCATTGGAAAACGTATTTTACATTTTTAAAGCAAAAAATACAACTAAATAAATTATTACTCACAAGGGAACAAATGTTTCCACATTGGGAGTAGTGCAAGATAGAATCCAACGTCCCCAACGGAAGGGTATGATTTAAAGACGGCCATGAGAGCGCAGAAAGAGTAAATTAACATTGCAGGTTCATTGTAAAATCTTATTGTCAGCGGAATCACGTAGATGAATGCATTGATTTGAAATGTGCAGATGAAGAGGAGATGAAAATGTTCAAACATTTCCGTAAAGAAATACCAAAATAATCCAATGTTTGGTTTCAAATCTCTAACGTTAAGACTGAAAATTAAAAAATAATAATCATTAAATTATGCAACGCCTAGACTTAAAAAAAGGGAATATATTGACGGCGACGGCGTACATAAATCCATAGACTCGATCCAAGAACTGCCAAGTTTCAGTGATGTGATGAGAAAAGAAGAGCAGTCCAACGAATGGAATGAAAAATGCCACCACTGACTTCACACCGGAAATCCAGACGTTTGGCTTTCTCTGTTTTTCCACTTTTGCCCTCTCCACTTCTTTATCAAAGATACATATCACAGACGGAAATATAAGAGTTATTGGATACAGGGACTGGTACGTAGACAGTGCCAAGCTAATTCCTGCAGCCACACGATGTCCTAAAAAAACATTTTAAGAGTCGGCATGTTTAAAAATTATATTACCAACAAAAAATTGGTACATGTGTGTATCATAATCATGTTGTCGTTTGCCAACCTTTGAGCATTGAGTATAAAGTTATAGCAGTTGTTAGATTCCCAAAAACGGTGGTGGTTTGACCAACACAATTCAGAATGGTGAAAGGGTTAAGTAAATAGGACATTATGACGTATTCCCCGTAGTTGTCATTTTCTTTAATTTGTAAACCTTCTGCTTCCTTTATGTACTTGGAACATCGTTGGGACTTGAATAGCTAGAATTCATAATAAAAGCGAATAATTGTATTACATTTTTTAACTGTGAGAATAATTTATTATTATGCAAAATATTAGTAATTATATTATTTTTGGTTACATAAAACCTGCGAGCTTCCTCCACTGCCAATGCCAAGATTACGGCTGTAAATATATCGGAGAGAATGAAAATAATGTAGAGAAAAATGCTGGGTAAGGCAACCAGATGATCTGCTACAATCAAAGCTAATGGAGTCTCATGGAAAGTGTCCCCAGAATAGGGCGTGATGTTTTTCCGCATCAAATATAATCCCTCTTGCACTGAAATCATTTCAAACAAAGAGGAAATTTAAACCTTTCTAATTATTTAATATTATTAGACATGAATACGAAAGGAGGGTATTATTTTTACCTTTGAGCCAAGAATTCAAAGGAGTCGAAATTTCAACCCGTCTTTGAAACACGTAACTAAAGTTTGTGATGAAGAGACAAAACCGGAATAAAATCCCAGCAGTTAAACACCACAACATTCGTGACATTTTTAGATTCTGTCGAATATAAAATACAGTGTTCGCAAACCACAAAAAATTACACTAAATCACTACACAAACCATCAGTTTAGTTCAACATTTTTTAATACTTTTTATGTTATAAAGTTGGGTTGAGGTTGAGCATAGAATTGTCAATCCGGTATTTTAAAATTGGCGGTTTTGTAATTCTTAAACTTGTCTCGCAATATTTTGTATCTTGGTAGGCAGGCCACTGACTGTATCAATCTGTATAAACGCATGAAGGGGCGATCCATTAAATAAGTCTACCACATCTTCAAGCAATACCATTCTACATCCTACCTAAGTAATACTACATTAAATAATATAAACAATTAGTACAACTAAACAAATTACTTTACAAACTTAAGCTACCTAGTAATATGTATATTGTCTTCAGGGCATCGAATCAAAGGGAAAACACAGTATGAGAAATTATTCGCCCGGGAGGGCTCTGGGCCCAACAATTAACTTAATGGGGTGTGGAATAAAGAAACACTCGCTATTACATATGTATACATAAGGTTTAATTAATAAAACACAAGGCCTAAGTTAAGATTATAAAATATATTTATTATAATATAAACTCAAACTGATACAAAATACCCCAAACCGGAAGTTAGAACGGAAGTTACGGAATCTTCTCTAGGTCTTCTGTAACATCCGGAACTCCTCTTCTTGATCTTCACTCTACTCCAGGAGGTGTGAAACGAAAAATGGGTAAATTGTCTTGTTCCGAAATTTTGAACGTGTACAAGCAACTACACGCACAATACTGTATGCACTTGTAGTCTATGCATTTGTAGAGCTTCCTATAATTTCAAAAACGCATTGATATCAACAAACGAAAAACCTCTTTAAAAAATTTAATCATTTAAATCCGATATTGGGATTTTATTTCTACCAATGGCAGATCGTTTTAGAAATTTTGCACGCTGAAACATTATTATACTTCAAAGTGCTTTTAAAGCACATTTATCTCGTTTCTCACGGTGGGAAAAAGAGCCAGTCCAGGTGTGAATTAAGAAACTCGATTGTGTAACTTTATCAATTGAAGACGTCTTTTATGCTAGTACTCCCTCCTCCCCCTTGTCTTCTCATGTCATTTTCAGTACCCCTCACCCCAAAGAGGGTGTACCGGAGTGGGTTTGAGTTTTTTACCGAAAGCCCGACCCATAAATGGAAAAACTCCACCCATTGGGTTTTTGCTAAAACCAAAAACTGTTAATTTATGAATATTGTTCGTGGAAATTATTTGATTTTGAGTTTAGATCTTAATTAGATCTTATTAC
>JABASC010005403.1:0-10254 GCA_019776185.1 Plutomurus gul
GCTAGTAGGGACCTTAAACAGTGGTAATAGTACACTTTTCCAAATCGTATCAATTTTCATTCCTCCATCGAGATTCATCTTATTATCTGTGGCACAAATATATAGAGCCTCTTTAAACTTTCTTTGCCAATATCGAGACTCACCCTCAATTATGCTGGAACCCTAAACGGTTTGAAATTTATATTTTTTGGATTTCGTTCGCATTACCATTCGTGTGTGAGTTGACGCATGCAAATTATAAACTGGGAAATTTGTAGTTTGTTACAAATTGTTCCTTCAGATTTATCACGTTATTTGTAGCCTCCAGTCCATTATTTGTGCTGGCATATCCAATCGCTCGGCCTTCAAACCAACCACTGCGTTGTTCGAGGTATTCTTCCCTGAAATAGCGTACAAAATCTGTCACGCATCGTTAGTCTCCCACTTTTTCAGCCACAAAATCTTGGCAGACTCGAATTCATCTTGAGAGTTGGCTAATTGCAAAAAAGCAATATCTTCTTTAAGGGGATGTTCACCAAAAACAATCAAAACGGGTGTGATTCGACGAGGGGAACCACACATCGTAAAAAATCGCGGAATAGCTCATTTTATAGATAATTTAACTGGGAAGGGAATGCGGTAGCTCAGATGTGTCAATTGTCAATGGTTCCGTAGATACTGACCATCGAAGATGACAATTCGACGAAAACGGGTGTGATTCGATGAGGAGAACCACACATGGTATAAAATCGGGAAATAGCTCATTTTAGAAATAATTTAATTGGGAAGGGAAAGCGGTAGCTCAGATGTGTCAATTGTCAATGGTTCTCGAGATATTTATTAAAAACTAAAGGCGGTGGCTACCGCTTGGTAATTCTTCGTATGTCACTATGGTTATTCAAATGTACTGATGCTGTATTTGATAAATCTGATGTGCATAGAAAATGAAAATAACTAATTTCAATACTAAATACAGCTCGTATCCCATGGCACCATTGGTTTGGTGAACATCCCCTTAACTATAGATAAACTGTTTACAGTATTGTAGTAGTCACGAATGACGACCTAGTTACCATAGGGATAGTGTAATATACCACAATAACTCAGGTGTTTACTTTTCTGATTCTGACTATACTTTATCAATTTTAACTATAGATAACTTTGTCGTGAAATCAGGGTCTTAGACCCTGCTAAGTTTCAAGGGAGGATTTGAACACCTAAAAATCCCATACACCCCAAAACCTCGACATGCCGATGCCATGCGCTACCCAGACCCCCCCTAGAGATCGAAGAACTTTGGCACCCTCGGCGCAGCCGAGGGTGTTATTTGACCACCGGGTCACGGTCACGACTACCCAAAGTTAGACAAGTCCACCAAACCGCCCAATGACCTCCAAAGGTCATGGTTTCATGTCAGGCCAAATTACTTCGACGCACTTCAGTTCAGCGCTTTGCTCCTACCTAAAGTAGGAGTGAGAGACTTAATTTTGGTTAAATAGCAGACAAACAACACCACTTACGAATTCCGAGTATTTAGTGTTATTTTCTTTTTTGGATTGTGTTGGGAGTGGGACTCAAAACTGATGTAATGTAATTAAATGTAACTTCTAACGCTGATGAAATGTCTCCTAACTTAGGATTCATTTCATAAGCTATTTGGCAATTCATATTATAACATTTTATTTTAAAATTTTGTATCAAAATAACAATGATTGCAAGGCTATATTGCACGGAAAAATACTAAAAGTTAGTTAAGTAGCATTTTACGTAAGATCAATTTCAGTCTGTGGTCTTCTATTTAGGAAGAATAGTACACCGTTGAATCTTTACAAGCAAAGGTGCATTTATCTTAGCATCGTTGTTATAGTCATGACTCTTCCAATAGTCCGTTATGATTTCATCATGTGAGCGGGAATGCTTTGTTTCCATTTTGAAAGACAGTTTTTTCCGCTTGGAGTTTGTTCGCCGACCTGCTTTGGTTTGGATTTTCGCTCGAATAACTGAGCTTTTAACAGATTTTGCTAAAGGCTCATAATCAGAATCTGAAGAATCGATCATTGGCGGTGGTCTCTCAAAAACTCTTTTTTTCGCTTTCGCAAGGCGGGTTTTTGACATATACGCCAATCTTGATGGACCCGGTATTTCGTCATCTACTACATGATTAGATTCCCAGGAGAGATTTGTGTGCTTACTAACCAATATCGTATTTGTATCTGACTTGATTGCATTTGCAATGTTGTTTGTACTTTCATCATCTGGTGCACCAATTTTACTTGGCTCCAGAGTGGTATTACCATTGACTGCTTCGTTAGATTCAACGGCGTGATCGCCATTGATATGCCTTGATTGTAATATTTCTCGGTTTGGTAACGCAGCTATATCCTGATTGATAATCTCGGACAATTGCTCTGATATTGACTTATTGAACATTGTGTTGTCTTCATCGGGAATTCGAGTTTCATGAATGGAATTTAAATTTGACTTGGTCTTTTTATCACTTATCTGCAATAAATTAGAATCCTCTTCTACTCCATTAATTCCAATATCAGGCTGAGATCCGTAAATTTCAATGTTGCACACTGACGCATCGTTTTTTGATCCACACTTTTCTGTAGACAAATGATTAGATACAGGAGTTGTCTCGTCAGCCTCGTCTTCATAGGTACTGCTAACAAGCTCCGATTTTTCGACTTTACCTGGAGTACTAGCTGTTATAACGTTGGAGGAACATATTGCGTTGGTGTTGGTAGTGCCAGCAAGACTAGGTTGTACGAAGCGTTCTTCTAAAAAGCGAGGCTCATACTTATTAGATTCTTCCACAAGCTCATCTCGTAACTCTGTGAGGTTCTCTACGAATTTATTCAATGTTTGGACGAAATTTGTGACTATTTTCTTCATAAACCAGTTTGCGTTAACACCACCTTTTAACACGTTTTCATTTGGGTCAATTATTCGTCTCCTAATGGTGTCAAAGTCGTCTGTGAAAACTCCTTCAATAGCGATTGCAGCCGAACAATATTTTAAAAGCCAGCCAAGATGATTTGGCTGTGATAGTGTAGTTGTGGAACCTGTTTCTGTTTGGAAATCGGCCATCGTACGTATCTCTGAATTGTAAAAACAACATCATTAATCATTCATCTCCATCTCAATTTTAATATCATTAATCATTACACATTTTATATAGTCTTTTGATTAAAGAAAGGTTATACATTTTACAGGACACTTACAATTTTACTAAGAGCCGATTTCAAAACGAGATGATGTTATTCAACGATTCCGAACCCCATATAATGCACGGTTAAGTGCACCCCACAGAAATGCAGTGGCAGTAGCGGTGGTGGCGAATGTGTTTTATTTCATAAAATCGAGCAGCACAAGGTCAATCCTGGTTTCTCTAAACGGGTAAAAGATTTCCACTATATTGTTTACTTCACCTGAACAGTATGTTTGCGAGTGAATGCATTTATTTTGCTCTTTACTACTACAACAGCTGCCGCGCAATCGTGGTAGCAACACTGTATGATACATGACATGACCTATTCTATTAGATCATCCAGCACTCTGAATGTTGATGTGTCTGAACACTATTACTAAACAAGTTAAAAAGCTTTCATCCATTACTATAAATGACTTTTCACACTTATTGACCAATTGCATGCAATCATGCAAATTACAAACATACAAAGCATACAAACACAGGAAAATTTGAATAAAAGTAAAAATTTTGGGAACCTTAAAAAATTAAACTACACTTTCATGTTTGTGCATTGTTTGTTACACTTAGGGGCGATCCATTAATGACGTCTGCAAAATTGGCCGAAGTTTGGATCTACTCCCCTACCCCTTTGTCTTCAAAAATGGCCGCTGCCCAATGTTATAAGTATACCATTATCTGCAATACTTAGACCCCCACCCCCTAAATTTCAGACGTCAGTAATGGATCGTCCCCTATATCTACAACCTAACTAAAACATACTAGGACACAAGCATCAAACCTTACCTAACTGCTTGCCGGATTAGATTCGGGAATTTGTCTGGCACCTGATTCAATTGCCAAGTGGTATTTTTATTTAAAAGTGCCTATAGTTTGTGTGTTCGAGTGCTGTCACCGTATTTTGTCGTGATCTGGAATCTGGACTCAGCTATGTGTGTTTGGTAGGAGGGACTCAGCTATAATTGATGGGGCTGCTGAAGTTACCGAGTGTTGAAAAAAACGTAGGGGTTGGTTGGACAAACCCCCAAACGACTTTTTTTGGTCAGGTTAGGTTTTATGGCTTTATTTAATTATGCTTGTTTTTGGTTAGGTTTTTTGGCTTTTATTACACTTGGTTTTGGTCAGGTTCGGTTTTTTGGCTCTATTTAACTATGCCTGTTATTGATTACGTTAGGTGTTATTACTTTTCCCCTTCGATTTGTGAAAAAACAGGTCAACAATCCTAACCTAACTCTATCCAAAACGCAATGCGAATGGGAAAAACCTAACATAACCTGACCAAAACATAATTCAAACCAAAAAATCTTTGCCTGAGAAAAAACATGATAAAGCCAAAAACCTAACCTGGACCAAAACGAGTCATTTTGGGGTATATCCAACCAACATTTCGGCTCTCGGTATTGTCGGTATTCGACAATCGGTGGGTATAGCAAACGGCACTCGGTTTCGGTAACTTCACACAGCTAAGGGCCAAATTTTAAGCCTACGTCCTATAACCACATTGTTTCTATTTTTATTTTACGGCAGCTTCATTCACTTTTTCATTAAAAGGCGCTTAAAAATACAAATTTTGTCCGTAATTATTAATTATGCCGGCTACTTGCTTCAATCGAAAAAGAGTATTAAATAGTGTTAATTTAATGAATCATTTATGCTCCGCGGTATATCTTAAAGACAAGCACCTTAACTTACCAAGGAAAATACTGAGTACGAGAGTTTTGAAACGTGTCCCTTTTTTCAGACCCCTTAAAAAATGTAAACAAATAAGCTTAAAATTTGTTGTAAATATTATATGTAAAAATTCAAAGTAGCTTTCGTTCCCTTTGAGTTATACAAGAGTGAACGTGGTTGCGGCATTTAGCCTGTTGATTGAAAATACGAATTCGACTAAATTGTGCCAGACAGACGAACGAGCAAGAAGCGAGGAGTTTTTCAATATGTTTTAATGTTTCGTAAAATTTCGCACAAACACGTGCTAACAATCTAGCACTAACTGCTAAATGTAATAATTAATTCAGAATTTAGAAGACCCCCGAGCTATTTTTTAAAGCAAACAGCATTTGTAACACGAGCACAACAGACCGATTAATAGATTATTTTTCAACGGCATAAGCAAGATTAGGATCAGGATCAGGATGGCTAAAAATAAATCTAAAAACCGGCAAAAACCCAAAAAGAAGTACACTGATCCTAATAGAGCGAAACGCTTAACGAAGGGTACTAAAAATGATTCCCTTTCTCCAAGCAATCCATTTGAAATGCGAGTTAATAAACAAAAGCATGTCAATTTGGGCAGGGTTGGGAAACATGAAAGAGGTTTACCAGGTGTGTCTAGAGGCAAAGCAATCGAAAAGGTATAAGGACATTTTACATGAATCCATATTGTTTTTAAGTGTTTAAATGACAAAATACATCACTTTTAATTATCGCCCTTGTACTCGAGATTACGTTATTACATTAATATTCTAAATGTAGGATACAATTTTATTTTGCCCACTCTTTAATTCCAGCGAAAAGCTACGCTGCTGCTTGAATACAAAGTTCGAAACAAAAGTAGTGTGCTTATGGACAAGCGTATCGGAGAAAAAAACAAAGATATGCCCGAGGACGAAAAGCTTATTCGCCGATCTACTATGGAGAAAGTACGACAGTACAAAAAGGTAATTTCCAAGAAATGCAGTATAATGTATTCAGTCAATTCAGTGTAAGTGTCGGTGTGGAATAGTGTAATTGGTCGTATTCATATAATAGAAATCAACCTGTTGTTCTGCAAAATTCACATTTTTTTTAGAAATCAATATTTAGCTTGCATGATGACGACGAGATACTTACTCATAAAGGAAAATCACTGTCACACATTGACCGCTACGATGACCCAAGGGAAGAATCTGACTCCGAAGATGAGAGACTGAACGGTATTCCTTTTATTGTGTGAGAGATAACGAGAAAGTAACTTTCTTTTCTTCGGTACATCAATCGATAAGTTTCTCTCGCAATAACCTAGAGAGATATTTTTTCCTCTCAATCTCTCAAATATTTGTATTGCATTCGGTTGGATTGTAAATTATGTATCGTTCAGAAGAGAGTGCGCTAATTGTGGTCTTCTGTTGTAGAGGAGTTTGTCAGTGATGCAAATTTTTCCGGTTTCATGCGAATGAAGAAAAAAGAAAGTGAAACAGAGGAGCAAGGGGAGAAGTCTCGACAAGAGATTATTGCAGAATTAATTCAAAATACAAAACAAAGGAAGCTAGAGAAAGCGAAGGAATCTGACGAACTATTTGAACTGAGAGAGAAATTGGACCAAGAATTTAAAAATCCGAATTTTAAAAATTTATTGATCGGAATATCATCAAGTAAACATAACCCAGTTGATGTTCCGACGGGGAAAAGCACAGGAGATTATGATAGATTAGTGAAGGAACTTCAGTTTGAATCTAAGACTGGTTGTGCAGCGAATCGTAAGAAAACAGAGGATGAAATAGCCATGGAAGAAAAGGCACAGCTGGAAAAAATGGAAAAAGATCGGATCAAGAGAATGATTATGAGTGATCAGTCTAATCCGAACTCTCAACACAGAAGCGCTGACGATCTAAATGACGGGTATGATATTGTGTCTGTGCCCATAACCGTAACAATTAACAATAAATATGAACTATTTGCAGAAGTAATGTAATATCTACTAAACAGGTTTGACTTAAATGATGAATCCACAACACTATCGTACGGTTTAGACGGGCGTGCACTACTCGATCCAGCTCACCCATCTGGCTCAAACCAAGATTTTGACGAGTAAGAATTAGATCGATTGTTAAGCTATTATATAGATGTTTTAAATTGATACATTCCTCATTCTAATTCTAATGAGATATATTTTTATTAATTATTATTAGCTATGAATGCTTCTCTAACTATACGAAAAATCCGAGCTTAGACCACAAAAACAAATCTAACGAAAAACATAACAGTGCCGATTTGAAAATAGAGAATTTCTTACCTAAGAGTGGCCTTTCGAAATCAAAGAAACAGCAGAGTCAACTACAACTAGAAAATGTTGAAACCACTGTGGAAAATGAAATACCATTTGTCCTTAAGTTACCCGAATTGTACTCTGATTTCGTAAAAATTTTAAAAATATACGGGGCCCATTGTAGCTCAACGGATCAAAGCAAGTCTACCATAAAATTGAAGGTTTTGTTAGAACGTCTTATCCAATACAATCGAGCAGCTAACAAACCAAATATGTGGATGCTATTTTGTCATATATTACGTTATTTTTTTGACACCGTTTTTCATTGGAAGACATTTTCGAATAAAATGATAGAGTTGTGTGAAATATGTGTTCCACAACTACATGCTATCATGGTACTGCAACCTTCCCGCTGCTGTGACGAGTTTTATAAATTATTGGAGTCGGCAAGATCCATGTTTGAAGAAACCAACACGACAAATTATCCCATGGTAAGGAACTTAATTTTCATCTAGTATGTACGTGTGTACTTACACTAGAAGGAAACATCACGTACATAGTTTATTTTTGAGAACATAAATAATTATTGGCTTTATTTTTCAGATTTTCGTTTTACAAGTTTGCCCTTTGATGTTCTGTTCTACTGATTTCCGTCATCAAATATTCACTCCTGCGGTTGTTTTTCTTTCACAGTTGCTCAGTGAGTACAAGGTAGTGGATTTCGAATCAGTAGGAAAACTAGTGTATTTGTGTGCTACATCCCTTGAGGTATGCACATTGTCTAATCTAATATCACAAAAATAATCCCTTTTACAAATACAGTTATGACTACACATCATTCCACATGACAAATCACTTCGTCTTTTGGATGATTCTTATTCTTAATTTTCAGTTCTACAATGAGTCCAAGCGCTACAATCCAGAGTCTCCCAATGTACTATTGTCTATTTTACTTTGTTTTTGTCCAAAATCACCATTAACACTTAGTACAATAGCCCCATCTATTCGTCCAGCAATTGAAGTTTTGCACTTAAATGATAAAGACTACAGGTAACAACATAGTAAATCGTTTTAGAAGACTTAAACAATTCCTGTGTTCATGAATGTAGAAATTGTTTCTTTTTTTCTATAGTAAAGTTAAACTCAGTTCTTTCAGAGAAGTGATGGTTCAAAGTAACACAGATGATACTCCTTCTAAACTTGCTCTGCTGTCCCGTGTTCTCGATTTAACAGTCAAATTTATAAGTTTGTATGAATCCCTTCCTTCAGCTGTCGAATTAGCCGCTCCATTCAAAATGGCTATTGAAGAAATTAAAAAACTAAAACTTCCGGAGCAAATTTTGGCCAAGATCGACAATTTGCTGTCAATTATAAGTTCGCTGAAAGTGGATAGAAGATCTCTCAAAGTTAACGACCAAAAACCAAAGCCGTTAAAATTATACGAACCTCTTATTGAAGAAAAGTATGCTAAATGATGATGAATTCTTACAGAAGTGAATACGTATGTTCAGTTGATAGTATTTTGTTTGTATATTAGTTTTGATGGAGTAAGAAGGAAAAAAGGAGACAAGAAGAAACAGGAACAGGCTCGTCTTATGTATAAGATTAAACAAGAAACCAGAAGTGCCGTTCGTGAAATTAAGTTGGACAATGCGTTCTTGGCCAAACAACAATTGAAGGAAACCATGGACAAGTATGCTCTATTTAGATTATTCTCTTCATTATATTCCAAAGCAGTGCTTATGTTTATGTGATGTAATTTTAGAGATGCGGAGAGGAAAAGAAAGGTGAAAGAACTTTTAGGTTCTTTAGCGAATCAAGAGGGAGACTATCAAAAACTAAAAAAAATAAAGTAACTATTTCACTATTTGTGTTGTATGCATTTCAGAAAGGTAATAATAAGAGTAAAGTATTACAAACATTTATTACCTTTTCTTACCTAAAAAGGTTTTTAATTGTGTATATAAATATAAGGAGAATAAAAGTAATATTTATCGCACTGATGCATTATTATATAGATCCTTTATTTTATTCAGTTTAAGGAGTAAAGCAGATTCTAGGCCAGTAAGCCAACAATTCGTTACATACTTTTGTTTGTTACCTATCGATCATATTAAACTTAAATTATGGTTTATGAAATGTACCTGCTAACCGAAGGTAAGATGGAATAAAGTAGTTGGGTTAGAGCTGCGCTCATTTGAAAATCATCTTTTGCTTAGTCCGTTATACCATATTATGACAAATCATTGATAAATGCTGGAAACGGTTAATTAATAGTTACTTAGTGTTTGTCCATAACTATAATACCCATTCATCGCCACTTCGTTACGATTATTTTACGTAAATAAAGAATTCCATGCTCTTCGAATAATAATGAAGCAGGGCATGGTCTCATTGGCACAAGATTGTAGAGAGGGGGATAAGGTTAGGAAGCTTTCCAAAAAAAGTATCCAGAAGCTTTTAGTTGGACGTTCTACGATGTTATGGAAAATTTACTATTGTTTAGCTGCGAATCCGGCATTTTCTAATCCCATTTTTCGGATTCGTATTTCGTTTTCGATTCCGTTGGTATCGTCATCTTGAGAATCTTTTATATTCATCATTATTTCTTGAAGTCTCTTCTGTCTTCGTTCCTCTCTAAGCTCTTCTACATAGCTGTTTACGACCCACAAACCAAAGATGTGTATCAACATGAATACCATGAATGGGATTTGAGAGTAAAGTGGCCTTCCCGATAGTATGTACATCAAATAAATTATAATCTTGAAGACGAGTATTGCACATCTTATGTAGAACCAAACCAGGCACTTTGCAATGCTTTTCTGAAATCAAAAGTATTTCCTACATGCTTCATTATTAGAGGTCGGAAAAGCAGGCAAATGGTTATCTATACTCTTCTTCCCAGGGTTGTTAATAGTTACGTTTTCTCTCTTTATCATTACGATAAAGAGAGAAAACGTAACTATTAACAACACTGCTTCTTCCTATGTCTTAAGCTCTTCGAAATTTAGGTTTCATTTAAAAGTGAGGCGATATGTGGAATCCTATAAATGGTTATTTTAGCTTTTTGGTTCCTATTCTTTGGTTTTTGGTC
>JABASC010005404.1:0-10254 GCA_019776185.1 Plutomurus gul
AAAGTATATAAAATGAAATGTTAGCTTGATTAACTTACTTTTACCCTCAAATGGGGATGGATGGTTCCCCTGCAATTAATCAAAGTAATGTAACTAAAGCCCGAAACTATCAGATATAATCCAAATTTCATTTGGACAACCTCAAATATTTGTAATATGTTCCCATACTACATGCTGGTGAAGGGTACGTACCATTTGGATTTGTTTATTTACAAATGTACCCGCACCTCGGAAAACCAAGTCACAGGGGCAAATAAAACTGATTGAATAAACCTATATTGTCCGTCCACACACCTAAATATAATCCATAAATAGCATTTTTATGTTTAAATTGTAATTTTATGTAAAAACACATCTCTATATTTCACCTCTCTTACTAAATTATGTATAATGCGTTTGTATTGACGTATTTGATGTGTTAGAAATGCTTGTAACAATTTGTTTACAGTATGTCCGGCCATCGTTTGGTTGACAGGCTGTTTTTTTATGGCGCAACAAAGTTTGCCGTAACGGCGCTAACTGAGGGATTTCGAAAAGAATTGGTTGAAGACACTAATATCCGCATTACCGTAGATCAAAAACTTGAATTAAAAATTTTGACTTAATATTTCAATGACATTTGTGGAATCATCAAACTATAACTGAAATAATTTTATAGGCGATTAGTCCTGGATTGGTTCAAACTGAATTTTCGGCACGCACTTACGACAAAGAAACTGCCGAAAGGTTTTATTCATCCGTGCAGGTGATGAAACCTCAAGATATTGCCGACATGATTGCATTTGTACTGAGCACGCCTCCAAATGTGCAGGTAACATTAATTATGTGACATTAATTAAAAAATCAGTTTTCCTCCACAACTACATAATTAATTTTAATTGCATTATTTTATTATGTGTTAACTACAGATTCACGATATGCTTGTGAGACCTGTGGGCGAAAAAAAATAGTGAATAAATTTTGTGCTACATTATTTGCTTCTATGATGTGTTTAAATTTCGTCATTCTATCTTGAAATTGTTTCTATACTGGCCAAATTGAGAGTTTCATATAATTACCGCTTATATTTAGGTAGTAGGTATAATTGAAATTTCATTATTTCTAAACTGTATATTTGATGAATAATCAAAAGCTTTCAGGGTAGGGGAAAAGAAAGAGAGGGGCTGGTGGAGACGAAACATCTTCACGAGAATTGAGATTGACAAGAGAGATACCATTCAAAAACTAAAAACTGTTTTATTATGGGAATGGGAAGGAAAGCATGAAAGCAATCTTTCTGCACCACACACGTACACTTGACATAATACAGTAACCACAATTCCAAAGAGAATCCTCCAAACTTTACCATTAATAAGTCTGTACCTATGGATGAATAAATTTTTGCATTGCTGATGCTGATGCTGATTCATTCAACATGTACATACACATAATTCCTCAGGTAGATGGACTCTGAATGAGTCCATATACAGAGGTGAGAGTGTGATATGGCGGTAATTGGTTTTGGTTTTAATTGTAAGATATTAACCATTAGCCGCTTGCTCCATAATACACAATAATATACAATTATTTCGACTGGTTAAAGACAGAATATACGCATACACACACTGACTTAGTGAATTACCATTTTCAACTGATATCCAGTTCTTCGAATTTGAATTTAAATAAGAATAATAGCATAGCCACAAGATCTTAAACTATGGCATTGGCAGGCATCACTCGTTGGGAAAATCGTTTGGCACTGGTCACCGGAGCTGGGGCGGGTATCGGAGCTGCAGTCTCCAAACTGCTAGTCCAACACGGAATGATTGTTGTGGGATGCGCCAGAAACACACAACCTATTGATGTAATTAAAATTTTCGTGAATTAACTTACACAGTGTATTTGCATTTACCACTCGCTCCCAAAATGTTTCATTACTATTTATGTTATGATATTAGTACAAATCTTGTACACTATAATGCTAATGGCTTTCTCTTATCATTGCCAGGCACTCAGCGAGGAATGCTCTAAACTAGGCTACAAAGGAAATCTTACTTCGTACCGATGTGATCTAACAAAGGAAAATGAGATTGAAGGAATGTTTGGTTGGATTAAATCCAAGTTTAACAAAGCCGTCTCCGTTTGTGTGAATAATGCGGTATAAAGTTTACAAAAATTCTTTTGTGTTGAAATGTAAATTGACGATAGAAATTTTCTGATTACAGGGCTTCACTACCATGACCCCCTTACTTGGTAAGAAGTCAAGTTTACGAAGCATTCCTTTTTTTTATTCTGAATTATGTCATAATTATTACTAGGTACATTTAAATAATACACCTTTTTACAAGTAGAACTCGGTGCTACAGAAATGAGGGAGATGCTGGATACCAATGTTGTAGCTCTTGTTGTGTGCTCCAAACTTGCAGTCTCATCAATGATTGAACACAATATCGATGATGGACATATCATAAATATTAATAGGTAACGGTAGTCTACCTTTATGAGGTGCTGTCCGCAGCATAATCAGGCCAATTATTTATCATAGAATTTAGAAAACTTTGAAGTCTTAGAGTTCATGCTCGTTATTCGCTGATATTTATGTACATACAATGCATGTTGACAATCTTGACTTTCCTATACTTATTTAGTGTAATGGGGCACATGGTCATGGGGCGAATGAACTTTTATTCTGGAACAAAGTATGCGGTGACAGCAGTAACAGAAGGCAATACTCAGCTATCCCATTAATAAATTATACAAACTTGTACATAAGTTGGTACAGTTATTTCTAATTCATAATTCTGCTATATTATAGGTTTAAGGAAGGAACTTACTGAGAAGGGGTCAAAAATTAGAGTTTCGGTAAGCTACAATTTTCCCATCCTCCTCACATATATGTTTCGTGATCTTTCTTTATGAACGTTGTCTGTTTATTAATTTATAAATTGTTCTTATTTATCAACCAGTAATTCGAATTTCTTCGCTGCTGATAATACATATACTGATATAACATAAATATAAGGATTCAATTCACTGCAGGATTCATGCATTTGATTTTTTAGGCAATTAGTCCGGGAAGAGTGGAAACTAATTTTCTTAGTCGTGCTTTTGGAGATGAGGATAAAGCTAAATCCATCTATTCCTCACTAAAAAGTTTGGGTGCAGATGATGTTGCAAACACCTTACTTCATGTGTTGTCTTCACCGGATTATGTACAGGTAAGAACATCTCTGCGTGAGTGAACATATAGTACAAGATATGTGACCAAAGGTGACATGTGGTATACTAATTGTAAGACAAGTTGATATAACATACCTATACATAACATTTCCTATGATAATTTAATTGTATTTACAGATACAAGATATTATAATGCAGCCTATGGCTCCAAGTTCTGCTGCGTTGTACTCAAAGTAATACGGACAGTTTGTTTCATTATAATATATAGTAATCTTGAATTAGTGAATAATAAAAAATCAAATAAAATTACTACTTTAATTAACTATATTGTGAGTCCATAGGGGAAGAACAGTATTAAATATATATAGTGTTTTTGTTCTTTTAAAATGTCCTGTTGTATTTAAAAGAATCATGACGGTTGAATAAAACCAAATTATTATTATTAGACCAAAAATATGCTACCTATAATTTAGTTTGTATTTCCAATACTTTAAAATTGAATAATCACGAAATCTGTTTTCACCTGAATACTCTCATTTGTTGATACAACCTTGAAATGATTTTATAAAATAAAGTAAATTCTAAAGATGTTTACATACAATTTTCTACTTTTACTTGAATAAAATTCTGGCCTTTACATTGAAAACATATCCCCTAATACATAAAAACAGATAGTTTGTAAAAAGGTAAGTGTGTTTAATAAAAGATTAGTTCAAACCACCCACGTGTACAAGCTAAATTCTTCATTGACGAATTCACGATTTTGTACAATGGATTTTGGAAACCGGGTTTTTGAGATGACTTTTCATGAAATATATAGTTTTGAACTTGAAATTAGTGAATAACTATTTGGTTAAACTCAGTGGGTCTTCAATTCTCCTAGAGGTTACGGAGAAAGAAAGCTCTCAAAAAAACATGGGCCACTGATATTTAGCTGTAATTTCTAGTAGCGGGGTCCACATTTTTTCGAGTCAGAGAGCTTCTTTACGTAGATCCTATCATTCTAAGAGTAAGTCGAAGGCACTGGCTAAACTTGTGAAAAATGTTGTGGAATTGTAGGCATGTACATTCTTGAATAATTATGCATAACGTAATGCATAGTTTGTACAGTACTTGTTTATTTAATTATTGAGTATTATTGTGTTGGTATTTTTAAAAGTGAGAAGAATTAAGAGTAACTCAAGGCACGTCAAATCTTTTCTAACAAACTCGGAATAATGGAGACAATTTTTGAATTATTTAATCCGGTTTTACCATAAATACCAGTTTTATCAATTATACCAACATGAATTGAGAGTGGTAACAATACAAATTTTGCCACTTTTACCACCCATTGTTATTTTGTGTTAAAAGCAATTCGGAACCCTGTGAATATGACACAGACGTACATTTAATCACTTTTGGCTTGCCTTTTATGTAATAAATATATTAGTGCTTATCTTATCTTTGAACCATTGATACATTGTAAGCAAATCGTGATATTAAATTTGTTGTTGTTTGTATCGGTATTGGATAGTGTTTGTTTGCAATTCGTTAATACTAAATTCTTTCTTAAAATACCAATAACAGAACTCACCTCAAATGGTGGGTTTCATTTCTAAAAAGGGTTTTTTAATCATTGTCATCACGCTTATCCTTTCTGAAAATTGTGTGCACTTTTGCAGTTGTAGTAGTGTACCAAATAATAATGGAAACGCCAATACGGATACATTGGAGATGGTTCAGATAGTAAGTGTTTTCTGTTTATCTGCAAATTACTTGAAATTCGTAATAATACGTAATTGTATGTGCGTGGAGATTTTCAGACACGGCGCACGTAATCCAGACAGAACATATCCTACAGATCCTTACAACAACGAATCATATTGGCCAGGAGGCTGGCATCAGCTAACTTCTGTAAGATAATTTTTTTGATAATTTTTAATGTCAATAGATACGTACATAAATTACGTATGAATCCAAGAACATAAATTATTTAATTTAAATAACAAAATTTATGCCGGACTGATTTTAAATCTAATTTGGACACTCTCCTCCATATGATAATTAGTGATCAATGCCGACACAACACCTCTAGGGTATAAATAGAGTGCGTAGTATATGTATCATCCGCATCAGAATTCATTCAATCTCAAAATACAAAGTACAAAATTGTTTATAGACATTTCTTCGATACATTGTTTTTGCTCTCGGTTGCAGTTGCACACGTTTCTTTTCTTTAGCTAGGTATTGTGCAAGAATATGAATCTGGTACCTACCTCAGAAAACGATATGCCGGTTTCCTAAGTGAGACCTATAATCCAAGGGAACTCTATGTCCTCAGCTCGGATATTGATAGAACGATTGTCAGTGCACAGGCTCTTGTGGCGGGACTGTATCCTCCCCATGAAAGGGTTAAAACCTCTACTATTGATAAAGTTCCTTGGAAGCCAATTCCAATCCACACTATTCCAACCTTAAATGACAATGTAAGCAACTATGGTGTCATCCTTTAAGAAATATCTGTATGACAGGCAAGATATGGTAAACTACATCATGTCACTTCATGTCAATAGCCTGGCTTGTTAACAAATGCAAATAAAACGCCGTGCTTATATGTTATGGAAAAAAATTTAAATTAGATCATACGACAAGAGGCTCCTTGCCCAAGATACAAACAAATAAGTGATGAGTTTAAGGAAAATTCTGAAGTACTGAAACAACTTGCTGTTGAAAATAAAGAACTGTATGAATATTTCAGCATCAACACGGGACTTAATATAACCAATCCATTCGACTTTGCTGATTTTTATGATGCCTTAATAATCGAAGTAGGTGACGACCGTACAAATCAGGATCAGAACTTAACATTTTATCAATTTGTAAACTGAATTTCATCATTCTGATTGATATATTTCAAAACTTGCAGCATTATTTTAACTATACTTTACCTTCATGGGCTCAGCCCGTGGTCGACAAAGGAAACTCCACAACACTTGGTCTATTTTACTTTCAAATGCTGACATACTCACCAGAAATGAAAAAATTACGCGCAGGACCCATTTTAAATAAAATTCAAAAAAATATGGAGGATAAAATGAGTGCAAGGACAAGTAAAAAGATGTTTCTGTTTTCTGGACACGACCATACAATTACGACAATCATGGACACATTAGGTGTTTTCAACGGAAAGAGACCTCCTTTTGCGGCAGCGTTAATCATTGAACTTCATAAAGACAAAGAACACAATACTTATCAAATAAAGGTATATACCACCTGTTCGTTTATGCTGTGGCGTTTACCAATTTTTACATGTGATTATCCAGTGGAGTTTACTCTTCCTACTCCACTTCACTGCACATTCAATTATTCAGATATTATCAGTGTGTGCTTAACTGAATTTTCTAGCCTGCTTTGTTTATAGATTTTTTATAGGAATGACACAAACGATATTTTCCACATCGAATTGCCCACTTGCCGCATTAGCTGTGACTATGACCGTTTTATTAACATTCTAACACCTTTCATTCCTACGAATTGGGAAATTGAATGCCAATTAAAATATGGCGAAATGCTGGGAGGCTATGGCGGTAAGAAAAACAATACTTCATCCCCAAAATAAACGATTATTTCCTTGAAACGAGGAGCCACTCACTGCCTGCCGCTGCTTGTTACCATTTTATTTCACAAGCATCCCGCAATGATTATTTGTCGGAATTTATGAGAAATCTGTTTTCACAATTTTCATCCTAAATCCTCCTCCCCCCAAAACGCTCGCCACTGAAGCATTTTTTTTCATTCCCCACCAGTACCACAACAACCATAATACCAGGGACATCTTTTAGAGAGGATTGTTAAGGGTAACTCCCCCAATTTTAAAATTAAACATGGTGGGGATAGGGAAGAGCATTTGCAATAAGAGTGGTCATTATAGAACGAGGTCTATATAAAAATATCTGTATATAATGTACAATAGTTTGAATATTTTGGTTCCCACATCCCCGCGAGACACTGATATGCAACTTTGTTAAAAGTTTGAAAATAATGTGACCTACCATCCGAGAATTTTGGAAAAGCTTTTTAAATTCGAGGTCGCGTTTTATCACGGACAGCACAGATCTGTGTGCAGTCCATAGTTTTATAGACTACCCTTTTTATATTAGTAAGATCTTTTATCCTACTATCACTATCAACACACACATATTCAGGTTGAGTCAGAAATAACCGGTCACTTTTTGATGCTGAATATCTTACGAATGGTTAACATTATAGGTAAACGACATATGAAAGAGCAGATAATTGGCAATAAAGGAGAATGAAGGGAGTGACCCAAGTCATCTCCAATAACGCACGAAAATTTAAAACATCTTTGTTCTCTGTCTTCTTCATCCATGCTTTTAAAACAAAAATAGGAACAATAGTGCATGTTAGGTCAAAATTTGATGAAACCTCTAATGTCAGTGGCAATCGACGAGAATAATTGTTCTCACGGTGTTCCACAATGCCCGACATAGGGTATTATGAATGGACGTTTCACTCATTTTCAGTGCCGGGTCGCTTGCGCCGGTGCATCACATTCGGTGTTGCTCAAATCACAAAATCTCGCATTGATAATTTATTGCGCTTCTATATGTCAATTACCTCGAATGAATAAAATTAACCGTTCGTAGGTTATTCAGAATCAAAAAGCTGTTGTTTCTGAGTCACTCTGTAGATACCTAGATAAATCTGATTTTTTGTTCAGGTGTCTAATTATATTACAATTGCAAACAAAAGGGCACCCGTTCTCTTCTCCAGTGTAAATGGACTGTTACATAATTTATGAGTAGTATTAGTTTACTGAAATTATGAACATTCAACATGTATTATATTAACATGTGTTTAGTAGAGCTTGCGATGCGTTATACTCCTCGTCATTCTTTTAAAATAACGAACTATTATTTATTTTATAGGTTGGTTGGTGTTAATAATTTTACTGGTCGTACTGTTGTGTATCACGAGATTTTTATTTTCCAAATCCTGCTGCTCTTGCAACTCATTTTCTCAAGGATATATTCATCTATAGCCACCCCAGGTATTAAGGTACTATAGGTATTAAATAACATAAACGCAATAAAATTATTTAAAAATAAAATTATTCATTTCTGAGTCCTGTTCGCTTCCATCACACGTTTCCAGCATTTCTGATTCAATCTTCTGTTTTTCGATTGCGGAAACAGTTTTGCAACTGCAACTCTTCAAAATGGCTTTCGTGCCCAATATTATATTACGATAAACGATGTTTCGTGAGCAAATGGAAACCAACCCACGCTTGCTAAACGTTTCCTAAGTATTAAAAGTATCCTATCAGAGAGTTCTTGTAACGCAGTAGTCACATTCATGTTGTACATATGTACTACTTTACAACTCCCTGCATTCCAATTCACCACATCTTTCACAAATAAGAGAGAAATACTAACTTGTTGATGCCAGGAACACCCGAAACATTTTTCATAATTATAAGTTGATTTCATCAAGAAAGCTTCCGCTTGGCTGTCAAGCTCAATTAAGAAGTCAGATTCATACTTATTTTTACCGCAAGCTGACAAAACTTTCATCAAGTATATGTACGGAAAGACGACAAAATTGAATTTTTCACCTATACATCAGATAATCAGATTGTTTAAAGACTTTTTTTATATACAAATTTCAACTTTCTCCACTAAAAATATTCCTTAAAGGACATACATATTCATGCACATATGTAATTTAATAATTTATTTCTTTTACCGCATTGTTTCTGCAACCATTCGACACATTTAACAATAATATCGACATCACCTTGCAAGGCAAACAAAACCGTTGTTGTGTTACTATTCTTATTTTTATCATCCCACTTGAACATTCATGAACAAAAAGAAAAGACAAATATTTATATCCTTGTATTGTGCGTTTACGAGAAATTATTATAAGTATATGTATGCGTACCTGAGTTCCGGCGTTTTTTATTTCCTTTAAGGCACTTTGGAGCCTGAAAGGGTACACATCATCCATTTTTATGTCGCCAGTCTTAAACCAAAAGTAAAAACAAAAGCATGATTAATTAATTGTGAAAATTACGAAGCACAGCGGGTGAGTTACTGAACCCACAGTCAATAAAAACTGGTAATGCCACCGAAATTGTCGACACTGTTTACCATGGATCCGATATACGGAAGGGGCAACCCCAACTTTTGTTTTGCTTCCACAGCCTCGCGAGTACAGCAAGCATGTTCTACATATAAAAAAGTTGTTGTGAAATCACTGACTGTGTTTCATTTGAAGTCCATGGTTTGGATTTTACCTATGTGAGGATAAAGTAATGCTCCTGCACATCGAAGAACCCCGGTCTTCAAAGAAAATGTTCCTACACCATATTCTCCAGGAATTATACCCACGATACCATTGTTAGCATACAGATTAAAATGCGCAAGAGCAAAAGATTTTGTCTCGAAGAAATCACTGTCATCTGCATAGCCTGAGAACATCATATCCCTTATAGCCCTTTTAATTGTATACTCCCTCGTTGACGAATTCATACTTCTGTAAATGTTATCTGGAGTACATCTACAACACAGAGAAAAATGCACACATTAAAACTTGCATTAATTTGCTAAATATTTGCATTTAAGTAACATGTATACTATAAATCCAACGAAAATATGAATCAAAAATTTTGTATTCCAAATACAAAAATTATACAAACAGATTAGTACAGAGCAGAGTAAGGCGGGGAACTGGTGAACAAAGTTGCGCGTAGTCCATCATCGTTTATCCAATTTTTCCGTGCCATTATACCAAAAAACCACACAACACAAGAAAACTTTTACGTTTTTTGAACACAAGTTTCATCAACGTTCCTATTCCTAAATCTAAAATGTAATACACACCACCCAATGCAAAAATCTTATTATTAGTGCAGAAACCGAATGAAATGAATGACAGAAGAAATATTATGTACTGTAATTCTAGTAATGTTTTGGTAGTCTCATGCTGATGATGATCAAATAAATATCATTGATTGTTGCTGCAGACTCCCTCTTACATTTTTAAGCCCAAGTTTTTTAATAATAATGGCACACCTACTTTGTTGGGGTG
>JABASC010005405.1:0-10251 GCA_019776185.1 Plutomurus gul
CAAGTTGAGCTTTTTATGGATTATATTTTTGGACTGACATAAAAAAAGGAGTGCAATGCAATCTGTACATTTTCATAGATCTCTTTGGACACATGTTGTAGATTTGTAAATAATTCTTTAACAATGCTTCCTCATCAATCTCCAATTGATACGAGAATTTTGTACAAATATTATACTACGTAATAATTTCTTTATTGTAGACAGGCAGACCACAGCAAACCACTGACATAAAAGCACAAATTATGTTTTACTTCTTCTTGTTCTCTTTTGAATATTACATCAGACCGCATCAAACGCCAGCCAGCTGATATTTGTACTAGTTCCTCTCTCTGTATCTATGAAATACGATTTGTTCTTTGTTTATTTACTGTGGTGGTGCTTATGGTGTTTAATTTGAAAATTCTCATCTCAAGATAATCAGTCATGCTGAAGAGCACAGCGCAACAAAGAAAATAATAAATTTACATTGAACATTGAGCACACAAAATGGGAAATCCAAGATCAGCAAACGCAAGCAATTAATGTTTCTTAGGAAATTTTTGTGTTTAACATTACAAAAAATTAATTAAACAAACATGTTCATTTAATTCTGTTTGAATTGTAGACGAGCGAACAAATAACGTAATATGATGTGAATGAAGGATTTCACTTCAATACAACTACAACAATCAATGCATTATTTACCGGCGTCGTCCATAGTTAGCAGGGTTTAAAACTTCTCATCCCTCGTTCATTTTCCCATTCCAGTGGGAAAATGGGAAATAAGGGGAAAATGCAGATAAATAATTTTTTTTATTGAATTCAAATAATTTGGGAAGTATCTTGTAATTTCCTTCCACTTTGAAAATATGCACTTCGCATGATATTTTTAAAAATTTGTGGTTTTGTAGTCGCAAATTTAATTTGATGATTCTACCAAGTAATAAATTAAGGTAGAATTTTAAAAGTTTGAGAGTATACAATGACAAACAGTTTTTAACTTTAATTTATACTTTTAAATAGAATGCAGTGTAATAGCAAACCATTTCCAAATTTCCCAATGGGATTTCCCACCTGGGAAATTTCCCATTTAAACACTGATGGTTCGCACAAAGCAGCCAAGCCAGTCGCTTTTGTTGTAGTATTAATATTCCAATGATTGTATATATACAATACAAAATACAATGTGTAATTTAATTTGAGAGTATTTATACTGCGTGCACACAAAAGGCAGACCTATTATATACTACAAAAGTGTATTCGTATTCAGAGATGAAATGAGTAGATTGTGAGTCAGATGCGTAAGAAATGATGCTCGTGAGATTGAAATTGATTAGAGAACAAGAAAAGAGATTCTTTGACAACTTAATGACTTTTTCATTGTATTTGATGTTGTAGGAGGAGGAGGGCGTCAAGATAGTTATCAAAATTCTTCACCACCATTACCAACTACCAAAGTTTCTCCAAATACCACCACCATCCCTCGTCGTCGTGACGAGAAGCAATTGACAAAGTGCCAAAGCCTTACACAAATCCAAACACTGACACAGACACAACAATACACTCAGAACGGCGGCGATGTCAGTTGTGCCTTACCTGCTTCTCCATCACCCAAATGTATGTTTTCCTATACTTTTTCATTCATTCTTTCATTATCTTTACCAAAACCAATAAATATTAGAAACAAGAAATTATATAGGCACGGCGTATTATTGTTTTTGTAAAAAAAATCGTTAAATTCCTCATTTTCTGTGTTGCAAGTGAATAGCCTGTTGTGATTTGAGTTACGACTTTATGAATCAGTAATGAAACTATGAAATTAAATTAGTTTCGATTGAACGTGATTGAGAAATCGATGTAGTAATAAAAATACAAAGATAATACATAAATCTTTATAAGATAAAAAAAAGTTGCAGTTGTCAGGTTTCCATAATATGTTGTAACTTGACTCCAACTTGAATCGAGTTTCTTTCTCTGTATATTTCTACAAAGCTCTAATTTCTAATCGAAACAGTGGATTTTATGTAAAAACTGCATTCTCTGATAGTTTATCCATTATTACTGATTAGCAATGCTATGTCTCCTTTATCTGCGGTCTGCATACTTTTTTCTGTACAGAAAACATTATTATTGGTTTAAAAAGAGAAGCGAATAACCTATAAGAGCTACATTTTGGTGGAGTTTAGGCGTTACGACTTTTTGGCAGATCACAAGTATATTACACCTGATGTAATCTTGTCTCATATTATTTGGTCGAGCTTTGGCTCTACTCTTCAGACGCTTTAGCAATAAAAATTGAATCTGATTCTGGTTTTCATCTGGTGCGATCTGATTATAACGTGTATTAGGTCAGGTATATGTGGCGTACACGTGCTTTTATCCTATACAAGTCACAAGTAGACTAAACCGCTTACCAAGAGATCACTGTGGAACATTGAGCAAGCTTTGAGCTACTTGATTAACTTTTTAGGTAAAACTATGTATTAAAATACCTAATACACACATTGGTGGCTATACAATTTACAGCAGCTGTAGTACACGTTTTTTTTATTAAACAATCCGTCGAAGAACAAGAATTCTTTCAACTTACAATCCAATTAATCTCAATAAAATACTGGTGCTACGACTCTATGTGCTTTAAGCTCTCAGGTGCATTAATGGTCGTTGGAGGACCGGAATGTAGGAAAAATTTCACGATTTTTCTTGAATTCTCACTTTGTCAAATGATTATTGACAGATAGTAAACATTCTGTTATTTTCCCATAGTATAGCCACCTGGCTCAGTCGGTCGTTAACATTGAACTCGATAGGATGTTTGAAAAGAATGGAGATTTCTAGTTGTATTCTTGTGTAAAGAAAGGGTTATTTCTACCTGAGATAACAAAACAAAGACTGAATAACTGTACAGAGGAGATGTTTTTCTGTTTCTTCAACAAAATAGCCACAAGCAGAGACAGTGGATTTTGGGGATTGAAAAACAAAAAGTCCTTCAGTGCCAACCCTTCGAAAGGACTTAATAATGGTGACACGCGGAGACTAAATGACTACGTCGAGTTCCTCAAGACCGTGCCTGTCTTCAGGAAATTGAGCAATAGCGTTCTGGGCAAATTGGTCGAAAATATTAAAGAGGTACGTGTCTATACTCTATTGTATATTGTATACATTGTGTAGTACGTACATAGCAATGCATGCATTCACAATTATTCACCGGCACGACCACGTAACACAATACATAATACAATTATTATACTCGTATGTAAAATGTAGCTTATAATATTCATTGTATGCGCTATTGCTATTGTTAATAATACAAATGCTGCTGAATTCTTTCTTTCTAAAGCTGCTATTCCCTCAAATGATTTTATTTTAAGGCTAAGGCCAAGTTAACCGTAACAAACGAAAAACATGCAGATATGCATGATAAGCCTAGATCTATGGGTAAAGGAGATAGTAACCCTTTAGTTTACATGCCCAGCCTAAATTATATATCTATATACATGGTACATATCCGTGAACGTTGAATTCCTGTGCACGTCGTAATATTATCAATTATTATGCAATCTCTGTGACTGGTTGAATTCATTTAAAATAAATTGGGCCCAGGAATCTACCTCTCTTGTATTTATACACTGTGAGATATTTTTATGACAATTTATTTTTCCTTCCTAAATAATTGGATTGCCTTAAACCATAATAATATGAGTAACCATTAATATTATGGTGCTGTGTGTACTAATAACAATGAAGCTCTCACGAATAACAAGACAGTGGTACTTCAACGGTACTACTTACCACTAACTTGCTAACTGAATAACTGAAAGGGTGTTGTTGTTGTTATGTTTGTGTGGCTGCCTGTAGGCCAATTATGAATACGGGGACTACATAGTCTTTCAAGGCGACTCTGGCGATAAATTCTTCATCATTTCGAGTGGAAAGGTAGGTGGAGACGTTCCTGTCCGATTTCGAACGATTTACATCACTTTTTATTATGGCTTGTCCACCCATGTGTGTCTACCAAACCATTCATTAACCTATTAATATGGTTAATAAAGTGTAATAATTTTTATTACTTGCTCCGTTTAGGTACGAGTCACAACGAAGAATTGCAGCGAGAATTTCGGGGAGAAACTGATACGGATTTTGTATCCAGGCGACTTTTTTGGAGAAATGGCCTTGTTAGGGTATTTTTTCACCTCTCTGCATAATTATTTTTAAATTACGTTTATATTAATAGTAAAAATAACGATTTTCAATTGTTTTTTTGCAGAAATAATCGTACGAGAACTGCTAATGTGATTTCTGACGACAAAGAGGGAGTGACTTGTCTCGTGTTGTCAGGTCAAGTGTATGAAAAGTACTTGAAACCAATCAGGGAGTTCCGAATGCGTTACTCAGAGCCTGATCTCTCATTGCTGCAGCAGCAAAATAGATTCGACATGCAAAGCCATAGAAAGTAAGTTCAAGACTTTTAACGTCAATTGAAATTAATTTCTGACTTTGATTTTCATTGCACTGCATCTGTCACATGTCACTCGATTAGGATCTCTGGGGTCTACACAATGCTTCTTTATTTTATTATTGGTGTACAGGAGGAACGAAGACTTTGAGAATATTCGACTGGATGATCTTAGGATCGTGACGACATTAGGCGTTGGCGGATTTGGTCGTGTGGAGCTTGTCACTCTGGCCTCGGACTGCGCCAGATCGTATGCACTGAAACAGATGAAAAAATCTCAAGTATGTGTGCCTTTTATCTCATTCATTGCTATGATCTGTATTGTCTACTATTCAATTTAAGCTTAGCGAAGGAAGCTGCTGAAATACTTTTCCTTTCATTTCCACACTACCACACGTATTATTTATTCGTTGGCATTGTGAGATTTATAATAATAATATGTTCACTTTTCTTAGATTGTGGCGACGCGACAGATTGAACACATTAAATCAGAGAAGGCGATTATGTTCGAAGCGAACTGTGAGTTCATTTGCAAATTATATAGGACTTTCAGAGACTCACAGTATCTGTACATGCTAATGGAATGCTGTTTGGGTGGAGAATTATGGACGATTCTGAGAGACAAGGGAAATTTTGATGACAACACGACGCTGTATGCTTGATTCATTCTTATATCGATATTTATACTTGTGTGCACTTGTGAAAGAGAAAACTGTAAGGTATTTTACATACGTTGGTTTTACATGCACAGATTCTATGTTGGGTGTGTTTTGGAAGCACTGCGCTACCTGCACAGTAGAAATATCATTTACAGAGATTTGAAGCCTGAGAATCTTCTTTTGGACTCTTCCGGTTACGTGAAACTTGTCGACTTTGGATTTGCAAAGAAATTGCAGGTATTCAGGCTGAATGATTTAAAAAACGTGTTTCTCATAATGACGACCACATCAGAGGATTTATTTACTTGCGGTTAAATTAAATGGATATTTTCATTTTGTTTAGGAAAAAAAGACGTGGACTTTTTGCGGAACGCCTGAATACGTAGCTCCGGAAATTATAATGAACAAGGGCCATGACATAAGTGCTGACTATTGGTCTCTCGGGGTTCTGATGTATGAACTGTTGACGGGAACTCCTCCTTTTACAGGTAACCTACAAGAAGGGAAATAAATTGATGCACGCAACGTATATAATTCAACGTGTATTCTACACTGACAAAAAGGTGGAGACCCTGTCAAGACGTATCGAATTATTTTGAGGGGTATGTCTTCTTTGGAGTTCCCATCGACAATCAGGAAGGAAGCCGGTAATCTTATAAGAAAACTGTGTCGAGATAATCCTGCAGAGAGATTAGGAAGTCTGCGGGGCGGAATTGTTGATATTCAGAAACACAAGTACGGCATTTACAAAATTAACCCTTATATTATTTTATATAGCTTTCAAAGTGTATTAAGAATATTTCTGTTTTGTTCCGCAGATGGTTTGAAGGGTTTAGCTGGTCAGGACTTTGCACAAGAAGTTTACCTCCGCCAATAATTCCAGAAATTCGAGGACCACTTGATTCTGGAAATTTCGACGAATACCCCGTTGACCCACACGGACCGCCCCCAATAGATTTGACAGGCTGGGATGAAGATTTTTAATAATTATATATTTATAAATATTCTACGATAACTTTGTGAAACTCTTGTGATGTGATAAGATTCAGTGATAACCTTGCTGCATGAAAATGAATACGCTTATGAATGTTGACAGACAGACGTTGCATCGTCTAAAACTATGTAAAAAGTAAACTAATACCATTATTACTTGTGTAGTAAGTATTATGGTTAAAATAGAACTTATTTTTTAGCCCCGTAGTAGTGCTCTTGCCTTGACTGTTTTTTTAATCGAAGAAGTGGAATTTATTTTCAATGCTTGTCCTGAAAATTGTGCATTTGACTCGTCCACCATAAAAATGTAAAGACTTGAAATACATGTTATACCAAACATGTCGATAAATGATAGATAAAAATGATTTTTATTTTATTTCAATAAAATAATGTATGTAAGCAACAACAAATATTAAAAAAATTAAATCCGAAAATAAATACGAATAAATATTCAATTTACTACACAACCAGTCTGGGTGATAATTATTTTTTAAATGACATGCTAGGATTGAATTTGTATTTCTCTGGGTGAGCCTACAAAGGAATCGTCTTTCAGATCGTCCACGGTAATTATTGGACTTTCTTCTTCCTGGCTGAAGTCAGCACGACCTTGGTGTCCCAACATGTATGAGTAAGGGTTCACATTCGAAGGTTTCCATCCAGGAATTTCCATGGGTGATTTCTGCACGGAGTATGTTTGTGGGTAGCTCCCCGCGCCCGAAGAAAATATCGCTAAAGTATTCATATAATTCGAATTTAATATTCAGATTTGATTACACGGACAGTGTATGTAAGTGTAGTTTAAAATTTTAGAAAAAATATTATATGAAGTAATCTTACATGTTCTCACAGGACCAACTACATTGTGGGGAACTGGCAAGCCTGCATTAGCGTCCACGGGAAAATTCTGACCTCCATTTCCAAACTAAAAGGGTAAATTGATACAAAATCATTATTGGGTATCAACTTCTCAGTCTGTTTTTTGCAAATTACTTTTTCTTTGTCGATTAAATTCTGTTAGTTTTTAGACTCAATAAAATTACATGGGGACTGAAATACAATTCGAATTACAAGTCAGGTAATATAAATACATTTCAATTGCACACCATACAATAAACAATAATTTAATCGTAGATATACAAATACAACTTGCCCTCAGACATTATAAAGGTTGAAAGAAATTTAGAATATGATTGGTATTTAAATAAAATTACACGAACTGACTGAGTGGAAATATTTCAATTGCATTATGAAATTACACGAATAACAAAATTAACTTCCGTACAGTAATTTTGACCACATTTTGCGCAAAGAATAGAATTCCCTTCGTGCAAATATTGTATGTTAAAAAAAGTTTCTTACGATTGTGTACGCCCGCGTGTTGTGTGTTTTAAAGCCTTCGAATCCTTGTCGAATTAATTGAGTCAACGTTCGCAATTCCGGTGATTGAACCTGAGAGTGCTGAGATGGTGCTTGCGACAAAACAACTGGCGATATTCCCAGTGACAGTCACTATTCCGAAAATAATGGCCAAACTCAAATAATTCAGCTTCATTGTTCAAGAAATAATAATTCTAAATTACAATATCTCCGATAAACTGGAAAACAAAATTCATAAAATAAATATCTTTTCTCGAGAGGAAGCTTTTAAAAGGGTTTCCTTTCGTCTCTGGACTCAGAAGAAGACTAAATATCCTTAAATGCTGTCCTTAGCAATAAATCCACTGTGTGTCACAACTATAATTGTATTCCAGTGTCCCTTATACCTAAAATTAGGTCACGCATTCTACGCTCTGCTTATAAATGGACTGCAGCGGTTCATGTGTAACGGGATGAGGTATCCTTAGAATACAAATCCTTTGCTGTATACAACAAATATTGAAGACCACAAGAAATTCTCCATGGATGCTTTGACTTTGTGTAAGTAACGGGAATATTTTTACTGTTGTAAATATGCAACAGTGGTGATTAAAACTCTACATCGTTGGTGTCCTATCCAATCCTTCAACTTGGCCACATTCAAAAGATTACGAAAATAAACACAGTCCTATTAAAACCGGTCCCACACAATCGCTCTTTCAACAAATGTAACGGTATCATGTAATAAAGTGCGATCTATTCTCAACATCAGAGTTACAATTAAATTTGATGCACATTTACAGGATTAGGATTATAACCTACTCAGCCTTATTAAATTCTCTGTGTCAATTCAATGTGTTGCGAGTTGTTTAAATGATTAAATTATTTTTAGAATTTTTTGCAGTGTTGGAAATCTATTTACAACCAAAGGGTGCCCAATACGGGGTAATTTCCCCTCGCATGCATGTATTTTTATTCTTTAAATTTGAGAGGGATATAAATGTCACATTGAATATTCGATTGATTTTACGTTAGCAGCATAGTTCCCTTGCTGTCCCAAATGACAGTGTCCAAAAATGAAAAGTGTCACTCAATTATCTTTCTTATATCTGCATTGCTGACTCGCTGACATTTAAAAATCTGCCATGTTGTCATTTTGGACGCCTTCCTTGGATATACATGAATTTTGACATTGAATCAACCCTTTTGCCAAAGGTAGGTCGAAGTTATGTTTCGTGAAAAATATCTAATTGCAAATATTTCAATGCATAATATTGTAGATTATTCTGGTTGAGTTTGACAGCACAATACAGCTTATTTTATACCATGCACCGGAAAGTCAACGTCAATAATTGACACGAAATTACCAAATTCAAAACATGCAATATCTTTGTATTATGCAGTAGTACAGTTGTCATGATGCGGCTAATGACCAATGACTGACAGTGAGCCTACTGGCTTCACATTACCGGCAGCAATGGACGAAAGTAGGTTTTCTCACTTGTTCCAACGTAATAGGTGGTTTTTTAATCGGTTCATGTATTATATTTTTTCCAACAGTAATAAATGAACATAAATCAACTTTTTATGTCCATTCTATTTTTTCAAAAATATTCTGGTGAAATGAAAATGTAGACATTTGCTGGACAAAACTTGTGGTAAAAGCTTTTACTTCCCGTTTTCCATGGATTTGGACGAAAGAGGATTTTCTTGTGTCCTTTTCATCCGGATGGATGCCCCAAATCACTTTCTCTGTAATCATGTAAAGAATTTTTATTATTTTCAATTAATATATAAAAGAATGTCACGATATTCATCTACCCCATTCTGTGAAGAGCGTAACGAGAGAGCCATGGAATTTATACATTCTGTTCTGGTGCTTTTATTAGCTGCTTCTGCCCACACAACAAATGACAATAACATTAGAACTTTTGTTATTGTAAATCTGAAGTACGTAAATCACGTAAGTCTGCCATAAATGAGAAGTCTAACTGATATCCTTATACAAGGTACTTGTAACTATAGGTAACAAACTCGTAGCTTTTAAAATAAAATATCACTTTTTTTCACCTGGACCCAAAATTTGGGATTTAGTTCCACCCAAGGCGGTTGCACTTGACGACTGAAACACAAATATGTGAAAATCCCAAATTTAGGGGCTCATTCTCATACGTCATTTGGGCACGCCTAAAGTTTGGGGGCTCATTCTCAAAACGTTTTTCAGTCCTATCCCAAATTTTGGGACCGGTATCGAAGCAACCCCCATGTAAAGGGGTATGGCTTAGGATTTCCTAACTTTAGGCGCTCCCAAATGACGTACGAGAATCAGCCCCCAGGTTAAAAAAAGTGATATTTAAAAAAAAATCCCATTGTGTACTACCTAAGCAGAAGGTAACCGTGGATTTGCGTTGATCCTTATATATTCTACTCTTTACTTCTGATTTCAGACCCGATTGACAAATAATTATTAAATAGTTTTTTTTAAAGCTGCAGCTCTTATTACATATTTATTTTCTGTAAGAATTCGCTGATTATTATTCTGGACGCTGGTAAAACTCTTATCTGCTTTCAAAGCGTAGATATTTGTATTTGATTCTCATCATTGACCTTTTACTGGAAAATGTTTAAAAATTTCAGACTATGTTCTCCGACATGAGCACCCCAACATCGGGATTGCTTTCTTTGAAGAGCGCCAATAAATCACGTGAAAATATCTTATGGACTCTATTTCATACTAGTGAGTGTCTTTTTTTTGTCTGCGTTATTTGTGAATTTATAGCCGAGCGGATGGTAATTTTTTCCTTC
>JABASC010005406.1:0-10250 GCA_019776185.1 Plutomurus gul
TTTAATAAAAGAAAATTTTATTTGACACATTATGGATTCTATGGAAATAGAATAGAATTTGAATGTGGTGCGTACCAATGCCAGTGAAGCAATGTTTGCGCTCTGTCCAATGCTCAACTCCCCCAAGTCTCCACTTTCCTTCAAACTAGGCAGCCCCGGAGACGTCCAACCTTCAACAGCTCCCATACTGAAAGCTCCAATGGTTGCTAAGTTTTTAAAACAATTAAAATGGTTAAAACTCATTTTCAGCACTTTACACGTTTATTTTATCAAGGAAGACCAAAAATTTGACAAACAACGAAAATATTAATTTTAGAGTGCACAAATTTAACCATTATGCAATACTCCCACCGCAAAAACAAATCAAAAGAAAACACTCTTCAACTTTTCTCCTTATTTTATTTCAGTTAACATTTTTTGAAATGTACCAAAATTATTACTTTGTTATGCATGGTTCATATTTTAGTTTTCTTCACAACTAAAAAGCTGTCAAAATGTGTACGCAAACTATCCAGTATTTTTCTACCGTATGTTTCCAACTAAATGAAAAAAAATGGATCGACAGTTTTCGAATGCTTCGAAGCCTGCAGAATCGCCTCTTTAAGTGTGAATGCAATAAGAGAAAGTGTATTTTGACGGTTGGACCGATGAAGTGTGCAAGCAATTGGAATCCATTGCGAATCATGCGAGTACGAATAACGTGAAAGCATTGTTCAATCTTTCTGTGATTTTACATAATTCATTGAATATGGATGTTATATTTTGATATCTCTGCGCGTGGAGCTCTTCCACAAAAATGCATAATCAGTTGTATTAAATGAATAGTTCGTGTATGAACTGAAAGCATTAATGCCTGCATAACTTTTAATTCCTGTAGAGTACTGCAGTCAGATAAACTGATTTACGTAACATAAAGGCCCGAATGCTCTATCTAGAATGGGCCCTCAATCACTGCACTCTCAAGACAAAAGGTTGTGAAATGGGGTAATTCTGGGTTTCCAATTAAATTGGTAGAAATAGGTTTTTTGGTTAAATAAAAAAGATCTTGGCCAAATATTGTGGACATATACATTAAAAAGTGGACTAAAATTTGGGATTACATAAAATAGAATTAAAAATCAACAAAAAAAGGAAGGGCGCAGAACAACAATGTCTAATACGTAAAACCGAGTTTAGAAATTAATCGTATACTTGCGTAAACTGAAAAAGCTTGCACCGAGAAATGTTCATATTTCTAAGCTCATCTGCAGTAAATTTGGAATGCCAGAATGCATGTAATTCCCCATCATTTCTTTAGTTACTTCACTTGATATGCAATATGCAATTATTGTATTCAGGTTCCAGATAGACCAGATTTTCAGTGACATTCAATTAGTGTCTAAATTGTAAATGCAATTTGATGTTCAGGTTACCCGAAAAGGAACCAAATAATTTATAGTAATTCGGTTTTGCAGGGTTTACTATTCAAAACTATAATTAAATCACACTGATATACCTGTATGGACTGTTCATTGAATGGGTGAGTTTTGGGTGAACAAGAGAAAGTAATCACCTGCGAGGGCTGCAAGAACTTGGGGTGTTTTCTTCGACATGAAGGAGTCGACGATTGAATCTCTTTGGGATGCCATTTTGGATCTTCGCACTTGCAATCGGAAATTTTTTGTGGAAGAAGATTTGTTTCAATTGATTGCGTGGATACATAGACGTAAGGTGGAATATTAGTTGCTTTCACAGCAATTATCCGCCAGTACAAATTTGAAACGAATAGATTAATTTACCCTCAGAATATTGACGATTAAGCGTGTGGATAATGTGGAATGTCCACGATATGGTATATTGAAGGCAATCGAGAGTAGATCGGACTTTAAATGTTAAGTGTAAGCGTCGAGAGTTGAGATGAAATTGTCGAAATACAGATGGTGATCCGAGAATACATCAATTATTTTCTGGGAGGTACGACGATGGAACATCGAATGGCTCTCAGGAAATATTTATACGTGCAACTGCCACAGTTGATTGTCCAAAAGCCATCAGCGGCCATATAAGGGGAACGGCAAATCTCCCTTGTATTATGTTGGTTTTGTAATACACTCTTTATTTAATATCGTATGAATTACCTTTGAGTATTGCATTCGCAGTGAGGGTCGGATCGAGTTGGAGTTGCTGATGTCCGCATTTTCATATAAAACCACAATTTTATGAAAATTCAAAAAACTTCATCTTATAAAGTTCTAAAAAACATTCAAATCCATTTCAAAATAACTAGTTTGTTGTATATTACACTTTGTAACTATAAAAACTAACAATGTAAATTTTGTTCTTGTCAAATGGCAAAAAAATGTAGGAAAATTTATTTATAATTGCCTTTATTCATTTTTCACGTGAAGCAAATGCATGCATTTTCAAATTTAAAAGGTAATGGGACATTCGATGCGGAAACGGATATACGTAAACGGATTTCGACAATCGGTTTGCAAACACTGTTGACGACGCGACGCATGGTTTGATTTCAAATAATATTAATTATTATTAAATTAATACATTATGCAATTTTCATTGCTCTACAAGTGTCAAGGTGTGCGTCATATTGGTGGAGCAATTGTTTTTCACGTCGAGTGGAAAAGATTAATCTACGCTTTGCACGTCGTAATTTAACTGCACGGGACTGGAAATTTTGCATTCAGAAATGATAAGACAGTACTTAATAAACGCAAACGTAACAAGCTTTGTTGTTGTACAGTGGATTATACAGCTGGAGTGTTTGGCTTAACGCCTTTATGCCACTGAACTGGATTTTGCCAGTTTCATTCAGTTATTTCCCCTGCTCTTATCAGTACACTGGTCAGTTAATGCTGGATGAGTGACAGCAATTAAGCCTCATCGACTTTGTACTTATGTAAATGAATGACGGTCAGTGGATGGTAGGCGAGAGTATACCACAGGTTAATCTCCGTAGAACTGTAAAATATTTCACAGACACAGAACCATCATTTTCACATTTTTCACCACAGCAAATAGTATGCGGGGAAATAGGATATTCCACTAGGAATCCTCACATTTTCCCACCCAAACGAGGTGAGAAAATTTTAAACCCTGCAGATGCACAAATATATCACAGGTTACTAAATGTTATGACATTGAACTTTGATGCGTGTTCGTAAGTGCCAATTAATGATAAAATTTATTTTTTCCAACATGATTTATCAACTAATAATATTAGCGAAACATTGCTCGTGGACATTGGGTGAAAGCGCCCCCGGAATCCGAAATATCAACTGTGCCTATTTTTACATCATGCACTAATCCGGAGGTACTGCTTTTAAACCCGGGTCACCTTTACACACGGACTAACAGAGACATTCTGCAAAATATATCATCGCTATTCAACAAAGCAAGTAATATATTATAAAAAAGAAATTTAATTATTGTGCACACAATATGAAAAGCAGTTATGAACTACATAGGCCTAGATTTTTCCTCGTAAGAAACAATTGTAATGTTGTATACTTTCTTACATTTAAAATTTAAAAGTTACTTCATTCAATGAAAGTGTGGAGACTGTTAATTTTTTTTATCTTAGAACGAGAATTTATAAAATAGCTTTTTGGGCTGTCACAAGCACTGGAATTAGAAACACTTCTGGTAAGCTACATAGACGAAAAATTTAGAATTGTATCCCCCATGCCCCTCTTCGCATTCACTGGTCTAGTGGTTCAACTACTAATACTCGAGTGAATTTATCACGTGTTCGTATTCGCTATCACCACGCCACTTGTCCATTTCAGTATTCTATGTGTTATACTTTTAGATAAATCAGATATAAATGACAGTGAAGCTTGTTTTAAGTATGACAGCATTATTAAGTTGTAACAAAAACAGATTAATGAGTTGAGTGGATTTTGAGCCGAGTCAACTTGGATAGTAAAGAGTTACGATGAGAAAAGAAAAAGCAACGACAATTACAAATAATAAATTCACTGGGTGATGTCTTGCCACTTGATTCTCCTATGTACTATTCACCCAGTGATTTTATTGAGAAACACACAAGGAGTGGGTTTCTACATAATACAACCGTCATCACAAAATCAGGAGGACCCTTAGATTGTGTGAGCCTACGGCTGAAGGATTGACACATTAAAATATCCATGGATAGATATGAGGAAGTCCCGTCGTAATTGTATCTCTACTTTGCTGTTGTGGGGGTAGAGTGAGATTTTGTTCCATCAATATTTCTGTTTGCGGTGGATTTTCATTCACACCTGAGTTGTAAATGTTGAAATATTTTATACATGCCTTCATCAGGGTTAGGGATATTAGTGGACTCACCAGCATAAGGTTAACAATAGCTTTGGTAGTTTCATCAAGGTGCAGCAGCAGGTGCTCAATTGATTTGGTGCAGTCAAGTCTGACAGAATGAAATCTACCTGGTAAATGCTTTTTGATGACAACTGTACAGAAAACCAACACCTTTTTTAAATCTTTTTCTCTGATTGTACACAATTAGTTAGAAAATTATATTGTACGCTTTGAAAAAGTATTCAACTGACAGATTAGATGTCATACGCAATCAAAATCAAACAAAAATTTGAGTTTGCTTTTAGAAATATCCTGATTTTCTTAAATCATATCAACCACAAAAAATTATTTTAGATAGATCTTACTTTAGTGGAATTCCAACATTTTATATTTCAGATACGACAGTTTGTATCATTGCGTTTCTTATTAGGTAATGTTAATTGATTAATTAATGGTTCTATTACAGTGCATGTTCGCTTCAGCATTACAAGAATGTATATTTCAGAATGCGGTGCAGCTCGAACAAATAATGTTTAGCATTGAATCGTATTTTAAAATTTTACAATTTTAATACGTGCATCATCCTTTATTGGTCCGTCCTACACCTAAAAAAATATTGATTAAATGTTTTCATTGTCGAAACTGAAACACATTTAAATAGGAAAATGTAAATTTCAATTGCAAATGAAGCAATAGCGACACAGCAAAGGAATGTAATGTACACATAATAGCTGCGTTTGTTTATTGTTTGTTGGTGCTGTTTTGTATTTTTTCACAAAAAATAGAGAACGGAACGCTGGCCTCTGATTCGGTGATGGAGAGTTAGATCAGAAAATATCACAGGAACAGAAAACCAACACATGTGTTACTTTTTGTGTTAGTTTTCTAGTTCTTCTACTGTTTCAGCGCGTGTAACAGTCACGCAGCGTGTAAATGCACATGCAACGCAATGCAAGTCATGTGTTAGTCTCAATCTTTTCCCACAAAAATTTAAATACTTATATCTAACCATCAAATACTTTGGTGATAATTTGAAATGTGTAAGATGTGGAAGACCTAAATACTGCCGGTTAGTGCGAAAGACTTAGACCATAGAACAACCCAAATAAATGAGCGTTCGGTTATATGACCATTTTTCTATTCCTAAAGGAATCAAAACATAGCACCAAGAAATAATAAACGAACGCAGCTAATATTTTTGGTATCATCAGCAAAAAGTATATAATTTACCACCATCGCTTACGTCCTAAGCTCCAACAAACTGGCTAATTGCAGAGCTACAAAAATTTAAATTTCATTACGGGTACAGAAATTATTGCAAAAAATACGATTTGTGAAATTACCGATGACTGACGGGCAGTAATACATTTGAGAAAAGGTTCATAAGATTTGCAGGTTTCTTCATCAGGTATCATCTGAGGACCTAAGCATGTAAAATTATTTTGTCAACTATAACTAATCTGAACGGATTACATCCCCCTTCAGTCACACAATTATGCTAATATTAAAATGGTTTTTTTCCACGTATTCAGAATGGTTACGATTTTATTGAATGACCAATTAAACACGAGAATGAAACAAACAATAAGTGCTATGTATATATTGCAAAAAATATTCTGAAACTCCTTTAATAGAATAAAATGCTTTCATGTCTAACTTTTTCTAAATGAAAAAGTTGCTGTTTTAGTTTTGAGAAAAGATAAAAATCAGCCATCTGATTTTTGAGCACTGTGAGATTGAAACGCCATTCAATATCAAAATCACAACATTTTCACATTCAAATGCTGTATCAATCTCAAAATTTAGATGGTAAATTTTCGTTTCTCGCAAAAAGCTGTTTACCCTTTTCACTTTCAGTTAACTTTTTGGTTTTATTTTTGTTATATTATTACGGGCAAGACTGCAATAATTTAATACTTACCAAATTTATCGGCACACGGACTCATCACTTCTTTAACCCTCTTCCTTGTATTTCCTTCATTTGGGAATTCCCTGTCCACAAAAGCGTTCAGAGTCTCAGTTTCCAACAAGCCACCTGGGCTGAGCTACGAAATAATATTTTTAAATTTTCTTTAATCAATAAAATGTATACATCATCAAATAGATTGTATGATAATAATAATAATAGTAAAAGGTAATGTTCGTATTAAAATTGTTACCATCTCCTCATTTATCAAATGGCATTTGAGGACACACTGAAAACAAACAAAATTAATTCCCAATTTTTCCTTCCGAAAAAAATGCAACATTTTAATTGTTTTTGAGAATTAGATAGGCTTACGTTGGATCTTGCAATTTTTTCTCTAACATTTGCAAAATTCAGCGATTTTATACATTTTGCCAAACCCACAAATTGTCTTTTGTTCAAATCGGACACAATTTGTCTGCAAGTTTTCCCTTGCCCACGCACCTCGCTCTGATCACATCCAATTATCGATTAGTGTACTTCCCTTATGACATTATTTCGGTAACTCTGTAGCAATTGCTTACCACAAAGAAGCAGATTACACACGTAAAGCACACCAGTGCCAACGAAACGCGTCCCATTGTTCTTCGAAAGCTATGAAGCTGTTGGAAAGGAAGTTCTGCGGCGAATGCTGTGAATTAGCCGAATGCGAACTGTATAGTCTCAATTATATATGGGGAGCGGCAGTTTATGGGGATAGGTGGTTAAAAGGAAGCGCAAATACTTTACTCTTAAGTACTTATTGTCAGATTTTCTATACTTATTAAGTTAACATAAGGTAAGATAGGGGCGCAGGTGCGAGGTTGAAAATAACTTAACATGGGATATTACAAACTGTAACTACATTTCCCACAGTTTTTCAGAAGACGCTACAACTTCTTACAAATTCTTAAGCGAATAACTCCTGAAGTTCACACTTTTCCAACCAAGTCCAAGAATAATTATTTGAACCTGTGAGCATTTTGCATCTGAACAGTCATTAGATTTATGTGATTTAGTCAACCAAATTTATAATTTGAATTTATTTGTTGAGCGAATAACTCCTGAAGTTCACACTTTTCCAACCAAGTCCAAGAATAATTATTTGAACCTGTGAGCATTATGCGTCTGAACAGTCATTAGATTTATGTGATTTAGTCAACCAAATTTAGAATTTGAATTTATTTGTTGTAGTGTATAACAAAGTACATAATTTAACATCTAATAAAATGCTTTGTCAAATTAAAAAGTGCTTATCACAGATGAGCATCGCATAAAATGCAAATTTTGAACGGTAACTGTCGATTTATTCTTATAATTGATCAAATTGGGAAGTACATTTAATTGATGGCTACGTCAGAACAACCACGGAATGTTTCTTGGGGTCCACAACCAGTTGCAGAAGATCCGTCGCCACAATCACCCCAACGATTACCAGCTCTGTAATTCCTGGAAAATAAATAATAAATTAGAAATTTTAATGAACACTTAATGGAAAATTAAATTTGTTTTGCAAATCAGCCAATGACCACACAAGAATACACGTACCATTGAATGATGCAGTGAGAGCAGGTTACCTGAAAGTTAGAATTATTAATTTAGTGTAACAATTAAGTGAATATGGGGTAGCAATGCATTTTTTTCAAATTTCGTATTTAGTATGAAGTATAATTCTCACCCCAGCAGGGAGTCGCAATTGTGTGCGATACCAACCAGTGCCAGTTACGGTAATTTTGGAACCGCCTCCGTCAGCCCTTTCAAGCAGGTATCTATTGAAGCAAGACTGTGTTTCACCAGAGAAAGGGGTACTGCAAAGTCTCCACTCCATGTAACCCAAGTGAGCTTGAGTAAGCTCCACTTCGATATCCACGATCTAAAAGAGTAACCGTACAAAGGAAATTATAATATGTTTTTTTAGAATTGGTCCCACTTTTTGCCGATAAAATCTCATAAATGGTATTCAATAAATAGTTTTCCCGCTAAATTTTGCTTTTATCCAAAAAATTCAATTTAATCCCATTAATCCCAGATGATTTTTTTTATAAAAAAAGCTCCACTTCGATATCCACGATCTAAAAGAGTAACCGTACAAAGGAAATTATAATATGCTTTTTAGAATTGATCCCACTTTTTGCCGATAAAATCTCATAAATAGTTTTCCCGCTCAATTTTGCTTTTATCCAAAAAATTCAATTTAATCCCATTAATCCCAACTGATTTTTTTATAAAATCTTTTATTCCATTTTTACACCAATTAATTTCTAACGTAAGAATTGCCAATAAAACAAAACTTACTTGTCCAGCCGTGTATCTTCCAGTAATAATGCCTCTGTAAAATTGACCATTGATTTCATTGTCTCTGGGTTGAGCTGCTGAGAATGGGTCACCACAGACTCCACAGTTTCCACCGACAATTTGCTCTTGGAGAAGTCCTCCGCAATACAGTTGATTGTCATTGTAATTTGCTGGTGGATTCTGACTTGCGAATTCTGGCACACGCCAAATAGAACTAAAAAGTAGAAAATATAATTAGTATCCCAAAATTAATCAATGAATCGTTGTTGTTTGTATTTATTTTTTACGATCGATTTGGAGGCTTCATAAATCTTCCATGGGAATTCACTTGGACAGCAGCCAATGCCACAACAACGAGTAATGCAATTTTGTACATTTTTGCTTTTTTTTTCAAATTAATATCTCTTCACAATCAATATTCCAAGAGAGTGTGTAATTTGAACCAAGCAAATGTGCTTATAAAGGTTGTAGAGAAATATTGGACAATTGATAATTTTGCATTACTATCAGATTGTACACAGCTCAAAAATGATTAATCGCTTTTCCTGGGTTCTGTGAGTAGTCGGGTGCATTACAACAGTAATTTTACAAGCAATCCTACGGAGTTTTGTTCATAAGCTTTCTGTACACTTGAATATTACTGAAGTATAATTATGTGTTAACAAAGTAAACAATGATATTATGAGACATGTGTCAAAATCATATCAAATGATTAATCTCAAGTGTGCAACAGCGAAATGCTATAATGGGTTCTTCAAGATAATATGAACACTGTGTTGCCACCATTTTCGTGTGAAATGAATCATATTTATACAATTTTAAATCTTGAGTTATTATTTATTTAATTTATTACTGACAATGCGTTGTTGTATTTTCTGTGAGCTTGGTTGGCGAATTGGTTAATATTACAACGACAACTGATTCAAAATGACAGCATTTTTAGAAGTTTAATCTGATAATACAGTAATCTATATAATAATACCGCAACTACCCCAGAAATCCAATTCAGGCCAGGCCACAGAGCAAACCAATTAGGCTGGAACTCTAATAAACACAGGATATAAAACATAAATGCATGGGTGGTAATAACCGGTAACGGTTATTATGAGTAAACGATCACTCGTACGTGTTTGTTTACATTTTGCAAGTGGTAATAAAAACCTTAAATTCGACTTCCCCGAAATTACGACTTGTACTCGCGCATTTTTTTGATATTAATGGTACTTGTTTATTATTGGTAAATATTGAAATACATCACAGAAATGATCGAATAAGTAGTAAAATATCCCTGGAAGTGTCAATGCCATATCTAAAATCCCAATTGGTTAAATAACATTCTTTTCCAAAAAAAAAATTCTGAATTTTTCGAAAAAAATTCGAATTTCGAAAAATGTTGAAAAACAACCCTTCATATTGGTTAGTAGTCTCTGGAACTGAAACCCATTTTCAAATGTCCTTTCCTTCTCCAGATAATGATGGGGAAAGATCACAAAAACGTCCACTTTGCAAAGTCCTACCCCCCACATGGGGATACCTATTCCTGTTTTAATGTGATGTTCGTTACTTTTGTACCCAGTTCTATCACGTGTAAAAGCTTTACCCCTAATTTCCATTTTGTGGTCCCTTGCTAAATCGAGGTTCTGAGCAGTGTAGCACACTTAACTGGCAAAAAGAGTAGGGGAACATGGGTACAGTTGTGCCGCTTTTTTTCGGT
>JABASC010005407.1:0-10248 GCA_019776185.1 Plutomurus gul
TTTCACCTTTTCAAATTCAATGATAGACCTGAGCCAAGGAAACACGTCACAAATTATCATATACACTAGGTATTCTGAGAATTTTTTGGAAAATGGACTATATGTATTTGCAAGTTTTCAGTACAAATATGTCCAGCTTTGGCTTTATGCAAATCTGAGGTACTGGGTACTCCACTATGTGTAGTGGCAGTCAACGATAGCTTTTGCCGTATGATATTGGCATCATGTTCGTAATTTGATTAATTACAAATAAAATTTAAATGTTATCCCTCCGAAATACGATCAACGACTGAAACATTATGTACCTACTAATTGTTATTAGGTATATATAAGAGAACCTCGAATAGAATCATCAGATCTAGCTCGCATTGTACATATTTGTAACTAGTTATCGTTGTACTGGTTATTAGTCATGTAACCTATAATACTGTCAAAAGTTATCACTTTCATCTTCGAGATAATAGTACAAGTCTACATATTGACCTAATAGAGAGTGTTGATATCTTCATGCATCCTGCTACTTATTATTTATGTGCTGGTAAATATTTTATTTTTTAATCAGAATGAGTGAGCAGTATACATAGTTAGGCTTGTCATTTGTATTATAATAGAGTTAGCCATGCCTATATCTCTATCAATGGTGAAAGTGAAAGAATTAGGTAGTAATTATAAATTCCATTGGGTGCATTTAGCGTAGGAAGGTCTGTGAGTGGGGTGAAGTCGAAAGGAAACTATCTTCTCTTAACACAGTGGTTCACGTCATGTCCCAGTATAGAGAGTGATCGTTGTTGTTTCGTACCCTGGTCAATAGTAGAGGAATCGTAGTATAGTGAATAGCTTGTATTCCACCAGGCAGGATCAATCAGTCACCGCCTTAGTATTCGACCACCCACTCAAAAACTTAGTAACGGAAGTTTTTATCTTAACTATCATCAAGTAAGAAGACCAATCAAGCCTATAATTGTAACACATTGTTTCATTATATTCTCCAACTGACTTGTAGATGATGAAAGAACTCTTCGACGAACTGGACGAAGACAAAGGTTAGGCAAAGACAAATTCAATTTCACTATATACATACATATCATTAATAAAATGAATTATATGGATAAACCTTTTGTATTATTTGATTATTGTTGTGCACACAAAGACGGGAAAGTTTGTTTAGCAGAGCTAAGTCAAATGCTCAGAGGAATGCATTCCACGAAGCCACCATCTCCTGAAAAGTTGAAAGTAAGTTCATCGAAAACGAAATACACAATAATTTCAAAATCAAATTACGAAAGATTAAACGAAGAAATCTATTACGTTTACAGAAGCTCCATGATGTAGGGCTTGTTGCAACTGGAGGCAGTATGGTTGAAAATTCTGTTGCAGGAGAATTTTGTACGATCCCTGTCTCTGAACGTGGTGCTTTCACAATATTGGACCCTCAAAATACCGGGTTTGTCTCTACCATGAGTGAACTAAATTGAGAAATTTTAAAATAGCCATAGATTGACTTTTAATGTTTGAATTATCTTAGATTTGCCAAAGTGGGAAATATACTGGATTTGTGGTCGCAGTTAGGAGTTAGCAAAGAACAAGGAGTCCTTATATTGAAAGAAATGGGGTTTATAGCGAATTCCAGGTCTATTTCCATTAACTTGCAGGTTTGTAAATGATCTAAAGCTTTAATACAGTTCTTAATCTCAATAACTAACTGGTGGTGAGTGGTAAGGAATCACGATAACCTTTGAACGTTTTCTTTAAATGATTAAACAGGACCTTTCGAAGTCAATAGAAGATGAGACCGATCATTCGAAAGAAGGATTGTCTCCTGTACTGCAAGCTGCTCTTGTAACTTACAGAACAGAAGCTCAATATCTCAGGTAGTTAATATCTGATTTTTTTGCACCTGAAATTTATGAAATTCTTGAAAATATTTATTTGTAAAATCTGTGTTTGGACTCTTAGGTCAGTATGTGAAAGCATAGAATGCGAACGTGATAAATTGAAATCTGATGTCTACGAAGCCCATCAACGGTCTGCGATGCTAGCTCAAGAGGTTGATGAGCAAAACACTAGATTAGAAAGAAATAGTCAAATCCTTCTTCAAAAAATGGAAGCCAAATACAATGAACAGATGCATGAATTACAACAAAGGTATACAGCTGAAAAAGAAGCTCTGCAGCAGGCCCTACAATTAGCTGAAAGTCAATTAAAGTCTTTAAGAGAAGAAGATACTAGATTGAAGAATCAAATTTTGAAAATCAACAATGTGAGTTATTCATTTTAATACAATGTATATGTAGGTACATATGAAAACTCAAAAAACTTGAATAAACATTTCTTTTTTCATTGTAATAGGAAAATGCTCACTTAGAACGAGAGGTGCAAAATCTAAACCAAGAAGTGCGTAATGTAAATCGGATGAAAAGTCATTTAGAAAAGGAGTTGTCGCGCTATGTGGACTTGGAAACTCGAGTAAGAATGGTGTCATTGTTTTAATAAAAGAACAGAAAAGTAGTTATTCAAATTATATTTTTCTCCAGCTGCACGAAATGGAAAAAAGGAGTGCTGATACTTTAGTAAATAGCGATGGAAAATTGCAGAAAGCTTATAATGAAATGCAATTACTAAGAGACCAAAACGATGAACTGTCTTCTCAACTTGAAGGTTTAAGAGAGACCCTTAAAATAGTCAAAGCTTCTCAGGAAAAGAGATATTATATAAAAAAACGTAGAGGTTCCAGCAGCAGACAAACAGCACAACCATTATGTGATGGTACAGAGACATACGAAGAATGTAATGGAATTCCTTTAGAAAAGATTGGCAAGTTCAACCCTAGATTTGAACTGAATGTACTTCACGTTCATGACGGTAGGTAGATCCTATTTACCAAATATTAAGTATGTATTGTGTTTGTGGTTTACTTTCGACTTGACGGAAACAAACTCTTAGAATTCATGTACCTAATAGTAAGCCATGTATGTGTAGATCAAGAAGAATGTGACAGCTCTATAGATCCACTAATAGTGTCGTCGTGCAGTCAGCCAGATTCTGGAAACTTTCCAACTCCTGAGACCATTGTAAGATCTATTACAGTCTTCTATAATATTTTCTTGGATTCAGCTTTAGTTTCACAGAGGTCTACATATTGCATTGATACTTATTCGCTCTTATTTTTGTACAGAGTCTTGCGGCTTGTATGGGGGAAAGTTCGACGGATCCACATAATGAAAAAGAGTCAGATGAGTTTGGTGTCTATACTGAATCAAATACTACATGTGAGGATGATCTAGCAAATCCAAGCAAGGTCGAAAGGCTCGAAAAACAGTACAAAACACTAGAAAGTGAAATGGACGCTGTTAAGGAGAAAATCGTCACCATAATATCAGAAAAAGAACTTTTACTCCGAGAAAACAGTGGATTGAAGAAAAAGTTGGGCTACTCTGCTGATTTAAGTGAAGGAAACAATGTGAACTGTAGCTTTTCAAGGAGATCGTCGTTACCTGGAAGTTTTCATATGGAAGATTGTGCCACCCAAACTTCATTGGTCACTTTAAACGAAGTGGAAATGGAAAGTAGTACTGAAAATGATAAAGACCAATTGATACAACAGTTAAAAAGTCGAATAGAAGAGTTGGAGAGTGAGGCTACTGAAAGAACTGCTACTTTTGACAAAGATAAAAACATATTGCAAGAACAATGTGCCAATTTAGAAAGTAGTTTGGATTTGTTGCGAATTGAGTATGAAAAATGCGAAGATTATTGGTAAAAATAATTCAAAGCTTGAACGTACATACAAGAAAGAGTAACGTAATTTTGTATGTGTTTGTGTGTGCTAACATTCTAAATTGCTTGGTGTTACGTTACATATTGTTATTAATTCTCCATTTTCAAAAAACCTTCTCAAATGAATTTTTTGAATAACCTTTCCTAGGCATGGAAAATTACAAGAAGAACGTGAAGTCTACGAACAAGATCGAAATTTGAGTGACGAAAAGTTCCAAGAACTTGCTTTAAAAATTAAAGAGTACGAAGAGATGTTTTTAAAGCAAGATGCATTTGATAAATTACCTCCAATTGAAGAAAGATTTAGCCTGGAACAGCAGGTCACTGATCTTGAAGACGAATGTGATAATCTTCGAAAAGAGCTTTTATCTGTCCGAGTGGAACAAGATACCGCCATAGGAAACTATCAAAGACAGTGGGAGGTAACTATATTTGAGAAAATTTAAAAATATAAAATCAGTATTGTTCAAGTAATAACAATTCAAACGTAATTCTATCGCAGTTCTTTAAGCCTAGCATGACCAAAGTATTATTCTGCTTTCAGACGAAACTTATGGAAGATTGTGGAAATTTAGAGCAGCAAGTATCCGTTCTATCTAAAAAGTGTAAAGAATACGAAAGTAGACTTAGTAATCTAGCCGAAGAAGGTAAAAACATTAAAATACAATTTCTGATATTGCAATTTAAGAAAAGCAATTAAGCAATAGTAATTCATTGCTACATTTTCGACAGAACGAAGTACCTTGGAGGAAAGCGGCATGATGGAGATGTTAAAGGAAAGAATTAGACAACTAGAATTTCAACTTAAAAATCAAGATGAAAAATATAAACAACAAATATCTAATATGGAACGCAGTCAAAAGGAAAAGGAACAGACATGGAAAAGATCAATTCCAGAAGTATTGCATTCACCCCACTGTACTGATTATCATGAGTGGTTCATTAAACATCAAACCGAATTAAATTTTGAATTCATTTTTAGGCTCCAAAATCTGTTTCACCTAAATATGGGCAAGTGTGGAAAGAAGAAATGTCGTCTCCTACCAAAAGCAAGAGTCTTCTTGAAATGTTACATCACCCGGAACAACAAAAGGTGGAAGCCTTAACGCACTGGTCCCAACGTTCAAACGACAAAAGTGCGAGTCTCCCATTCATTCATTTGACGGAACCTACATATCCTTCAGTAATTTGCCCACCCATTAATCTTCCAATTGTATTATATTTAGTTTTGAAAGAATAGTCCTGTTGGTAAACGTTTAACATTGTTTCTGTACACTCAGGGCGGTTGGGGAATGTCCGCTGCACCGACTTACCCACAAGATGTTTGGACACCTCAAGTTCAAGCCCCGACAAAAAAAGCCTGGTGTCATGTAGAGTTAGGATGGCTTCAAGGTATGTTAAAAGTTAATTGGTCTCGTCATCCATAGAACATTGATCTGTACACACAAGTCTATCATTGGAACTTTTTTATGCATGTTTATTAGTGTACAAACTTAACCTAACCCAACCTTAAACCATTTATTCCATAGGTCTTCGAAATAAAGTAAAACAGCGTGAGGAGCAGTGCTACATTCTTCAACGAGCTTTACAGCAGAAGGAGATGCAGTCTGAAAAAATTATGGCCGGTAAATGACAACATTCAAATTGCATTAGGTTTTGGGCTAATGCAAACAAACGTTCTTAATTTACAATAAATTACTTTTGTGAGTGTAGAAATGAAGTATCAACACAATGCAGAAGTTTCGAACTGGGAAAGCTTAATGCATGCCAGCCAAGAACTGGTCCGCCAACAGGCTTGTAAACATAAAGAGCAGGTTCGTTGAGCTTCTGTATCTCACATTGTATGTAAATTGTTATGCAAATACTCAATGTGTAAATTCATTTTTTATAATATGATATTGACCAGGCAGACAACACATGAACGAGCGAACCGATGTTTTATAATTACCATCTCTAAAATTGATTTAATTTGGTTTTGCAGGCTGAAAAGTTGGCTCATTCCGATTTACTTATGAAAGATTTATGGGTTGAAAATTCAAAGCTGATGGCTGCTTTGAATGCCACGGAGCAACGTGTGATTCAGCTTGAAAACCTACTGAAATTCCAAATGTCTAATGCGGTCAGCCCAATGCCGAAGCCACATAACAACAACAATAATAATACCGGTCTACCTCCTTCACAACACAACCTCCCACACAATCATTTCTCTACTTAACATTATGATTTAGTGTAGGTGAGGGTGGCGATGAGTCTGACAGCTACATCTAGGTTGACGACGAGAGTAATCGTATTTTTAATAATTAAAATGGTCTCTTGAAAATAGCAACTGTACATATCTTGTAATTCATAGCAGAATGTATACCAAAAAGCATCGAAGGTAGCTATTTAATTATAAGAAAACTTTTATTACCTGCTTAATTGCAGTTTGTGTTGTGGCAGATATGTACATATTATTATAATGTACAGATTTTGATACAACATGTAACCAATTTTTTGTGATCATTTTCGCTTGACATGATATGAATCTATTCCATTGTCACACCAGAACGAAACTTGGTGTTTACCATTATTGATAGTCGTTAGTCTTTAAGTAAATGAACTTAGCGCTCACGTTCGTCCATATCCGTCTAAGAACTGAAATATTATAACTTATACCAAATATTCTTAGTTAGTTGAACTACCTACGTCACATTATTGTCTGTCGAACAAATGGGGTGATAATTTTTCAAATGAAAATTTACAACCGAATGATACAGAATTTAACACGCCGAATGGCAGCATTCCAATGGGTTACCTATTGTAAGGTCATGATAATACCGAAATAAGTTCTGATTATTTTACTCTATTTTAATACCCTTATATCATTTCACGTTTCTGCATCATATGAAACTATGAAGAGTTTCGCGCTCTTCATAGTTTAACGACCGTTTATGCATACAAATATCTTGTAAGCTCCTCATCGTGTAGGCCATACAAATGGAAGCTTTTACTTTTAAGCTAAAATTGAAGCTTGCAATATGAATTTGTAAAAACTTTATTGTGTGTACTAACATGGGAAACTCATCTCCAAATTCTAAAAACAATGCTTTAAAATGTCATTTCGGGGAATAACGTAGTGTATTTCCATGTGTGAAACTTTACATGCTTCACTGTGAGACTGAATTTGTTAAAAAATGTTCACTATTTAACTAAAAACCGTCATGGTGTAATATAATGACAAGCGTCATTAGTTGATGGCGGTCTTTATTAGTGTGTGGTAACTAACAAGTAAGAACGCACTTTGTATCACTTGAATTTCCACTCCGATTGACTTATTAAGTTTTTTAAGTTTTTGTTTGGTCTTCCCGGTTTAATTGGATTCAGTGAGTTGTACAAAACTACTATTATTACGTTTTAAAATTTACCTGTTTTTATACCTGGTTTTTACTGTATAGCAAGAGAAACAAAATTTGTTTTTATTGTGAAATAATATTGGATTACCGCAGTAGAATGTTAGAACCAATTAATCTTGTTGGATTTTCGACTATTGGAGAGAAAGTTGAAGAAATGATTCTAAAATTGATTTTAGAAATAACAGAATCTACTTTTTGTATGCAACTCATTTATGTCACTCACAATCTGCTCTTGATTACTTAAAGTGTTGAATCAAATTCATAGAGTGTTGCATTACCCAACGCTTTCAGTACTGTTAAATATTTATTTAGTTAAGTTTTATTATAATATGCTTAGTAGCTTTTATCTATTGTAATTAGGTTACCTCATCGTGCTAAGCGATTGGTTACTAATTTTAAACTTAATTCCAGCTTAAATGGCTAAAATGTGTTACGTATTTATTGTTTACAGTAGTAGTATTACATGATGAGAGATTGGGAGATACGGTACTTTTATAAATGTAAAGGAGAAGAGAGTCGAGAAGAGCCTCACAAAATTATGTTAAAGAATTGAGCTGTTATGAATTGAACAAATTATTAACGTCTTTTAACTCTAAAGGGTGTCCTCCAAAGTTTTTCAGTTAAGTTTCGTTTCAGCAGTTTTCGCAATTTGTTTTTAATAGTTAGTTGAAACGTTGTATAAGCCGCCCTAACCAATTTTTTAAAGGGTTTGTGTATCTGTATGGTTTAGGGCACTTGTAATTGAGGTGTCCCTTCCATCGAATGTGCCTAAGTGTGTACCGTATAAATACTAATCATTAGGAAACCAACTACACAATCGTAGCTTATGAACAAACTAATCCATCCAATTCACTATTGTGCGCCTTACACTAACAATTACTAAGTAAATGAAGCCACTAAGATTTGATGTCCTTTATGACGACACAATATATTATATACAGATTTGCCTATTTATAAGAAATTATTACATAGTCTTGTCTACATCGTTTACAATAAAAAATGGATATAGCTTTATTGACCTGTTTATCACTCATTTAATGGATTTACATTGTTTTTCTATTATTGTCTTTACAGGCGAGTAATATGAGAATAGGAAGCCTTTTTCTAAGCGTAAAAAAGTAAAATTTAGATCATTAAAATGAATGCATTGTTTTCATATTACAGAGTATAATGTTTATTATAATTACCATCCCTACTCAACACTTTAAACTATAAAATCCTACTTGGTTTGAGACAACGATATGTATGCATTGAGCAGGGTGTCCATAATAAGTTATTATTAATAACCCTCTAATACCACAAAGAAACGCTATTTAAAAACTGTTAATGTGGGCCATCTATTTGACATTAGGGTTACGAAAAGACGAAAAGATAGAGTTGAATATATTAGAGAAAAAAGAAAGACCTTCTTCATTGAAACGGTTGGCCATATTCTGCTCAGGATTACGCTCCTCGTTTTTTATGCTTTCACCCAAGGTTCGTGTAACACGAATTCTAGTCTTATGTAACACCTTCTCCCAAAAAGTGAAGAAATTTTCAACGTAAGTCACCCTGTAAAGTACACCATAATCAACATTTTAAAAAAATTGAGTATAAAAGATTAGACGAATTTTTCACTATAGTTTTACACTAAGAAACGTACACAATGTCCAGATCTTCATCATGTGGGATTTTTGGGGCAATCCATCTCAAAGTAACACTAGATTTTTCATCACTAGACCGATGCGTCATAGCACTGTTCTTGTTTCCAAAACAGTTGACACCTTGGGCGTGCTCTGAAACACCTATCTCTCGGAAGTGTCCAAAGCTGTTGTCCGCACCAGGTCTTCTAATCATGACAAGGAAACCTTTGAATAGTTTCTTTTCAAATGGTGAATGAAGAGTAATTTTGACTTCCTCTCCGCCCGTTACATTCACTTTATCGACAGCTGTCACAAAAGGACAGGGACCTGTTTGCGGAGAAAGAAAATGACCAGGTGACATGGACGCACATTTTGATTCCGGTGCTCCAGTACTAAAACTGCATACTAGCAAAAATAATTCTGCAATACTGAATAACACCACTGAAAGTAGTATTACTTGCATTGTATTGTGTTGGAAACGGTACCAGAGAACGATATTGTGTGCAGGGTCTGTTATTGTAGTTCTAGATTATCAAAACTATACACTCAAAATAAAAATTGTCAAAATTACATGAATGCAAGTCTCGTCAACCTTTTTGATCGCACGAGAGCACGAAACTCACTGACGCTAAATAGCAATTGACTACTAATCTTACGCTAACAATAAGTTAAAAAATGAATGTGAACATTCTAATACTACAGGTTATGGGGTTTTAAAACGCATGAACTTGCTATGAAATATACTTGTACCCTGTATAAATCCAATGTTACAATCAATCGTTTGCATTGTTCAGTTCAGTTGAAGGAAAGTTGTCGACCCTCGACCTTAGCCTGGACATGCTCACAAGAATTGTACAGATTAGGTTAGGTATTTGAGGCAATAACAAGCAGCCACAAAATCGTGCTTTGTTATAAAGATTTTCTTTGGTTGCTCGGACAGAAGGCTCTATTCATTCATATGCTGGGACTCTTGCACAGTAACATTAAAGTAGATTTTTGCGCTTTCCAGTCAGGGTACTTCACATGTGAACCCTCTTCTTGTTATACGTAGCTGTGTTCCTTATTTATCTTACCTAGGAATCATACCTAAGAAAATATTTGTCTAATTCGTTGCCCTTCAGCCTTGTATCTGTTGTATTTTTACCTGAATTACGGAAAAACACAAACATGCCTAAAGACCGTTCAATCAGGGTCATTCACAATATACCTATACGGATACATACACAAATGTACATATATCTGTTCTGTGTGTGAGATAAACCAACAATAAGGCAAATTGAACTATCAATGTGCTACACCAAAATATTGGTATGCATACGTATCTGTACAACGAAACAAAAATTGACGTCAGTAGATTTTTGGGTATTCTGTCCATATTGACAAAAATGCCAACACGGATTAAAATCAGGGTTTAAAGGGGAAATTTCCCGGGTGGGAAATTCCAGTGGGAAATTGGG
>JABASC010005408.1:0-10248 GCA_019776185.1 Plutomurus gul
CGTTTTCTACCCCAGAGTTGAAAAAAGTGAAGTTGCCATGGGAGATCTCTAGGATGAGACTACCTGAGTAGTTACAATTATCTTGATTCTTCCCCCATTACAACAAAAAAAATGTAATTAAAATTGATTATGAATTGTGTTGTCGTTTAGGGTGGAGTGCAGGCGAATATTGTTCCTTCGGAAGTGTGGGCAGTATTTGACATGAGACTGAGACTGCGTCCCGATTGGCAATATTCTGAAGCAGAGAATATGCTTAAAAAAATATGCGATGAAGCAGGACCCGACGTTTCCATTAATTTTATCCGGCAAGATACAATAGCTGAGGAAACGAAACTTGACGAGAATAATTCATTTTGGATGACAATGAAATCCGTTCACGATAAAAGGTATGACCCGGAAATTAAATTATTATGGAATTTTTTTATTTATTTCGATGTGTTTAAGAAATTGGAATTATTATCTGTAGGGGACTGGCACTGAGACCAGCAGTGTTAGCAGCTTCCTCGGATGCTCGTTTTCTAAGAAAAGCTGGTGTTCCAACTGTGGGATACTCAACAATACAATTAAAAGACGGTAATGGAGGATTGCATTCGCACAACGAAAATATAAATGAACAATCGTACTTGGATGGAATCGATTTATTCGAAGAGATTTTGCGCCAGCTTTCTCAAGTTGCCTCCGATTACTAAATACATGCAATTACAAACAGTATACGAATACATATGTGAGATAGTTGTATAAAAGTGTTTAATGAGCATTAATGCTATAATTAATAAGTCTTCTGTGCATTATATGGTGCTTGTTATTTCTGTGTGAGTTGGCAATGGAATTTTCCCATCCAATATCTTATGACACAGTAGTGTAATTTCATGATTTCGATATCATTATATAACATTAATTTCCAATTTTATTTAATTCCTTCTGGGGGTGGGGTGATATCACCGCCACTTAGGACACCAAATTCAAAATGTTATGGGGGGATTCAAATTAAATAATAAATAAACTTGTTTCCTCCCTTTTTATATTGATACAGATTTGTTCCCCGAAGTCATTTCATTGAATCTGTTTTCAAAAATTTCAGGAGAAATTTCATGCAATGAAGTTTATTATATTTGTCATGAGTGCACCTAGAGGGCGAAGGGTCATACAACCTCTACAATTTTACAAATACAAAAATTAGTAGATGAAAAATGAAAAACGAGCTCGTCGTAATATTGTAAATCATTACAAGGTCGATTCCCTACCATCAGCGAGCGAAGTCAAAAGTTTATGTTGTTCCGTTACGGTACAATCATCTGTGGCGAGTCATAAAGGGGACATAAAGTTGAAGCCCTTCCCATAGGGCTTTATAGGTACATATCCTGGCTCTAAGTCAGACTCTGGATAAATCTTCGACCTCCCTTTCCAGTGCTATTTATATAGTAGTACCAAGATTACAGACCATAATGCATTTGCATTGCATGGCACAGTGAGAATCTTCGAGAGGCTTGTTAATCAAGACCAAACGGAAGGCAAACCACATAGCTTAGCTTCACGTTGTTCTTAACCTGAAGACTCAACCCAAGTCTTCACACATTTAAGTTGCGATTGCCTCTTTTACTAAATTACTAACTGAAAAATAAATATAGTCGTAGATGAACAATTGAAGAGACGATGCTGCACCCTAACTTGATCTGCTTTTACATTCACACATCGAGTGTACGTAGAATAAGGTCTTGTCCATAGCTGGGCGAAAAGCAATGACTCAATTCGAACTCAATTTCTTGGAGCAACTGAACTCAGTACAAACCCAAACTTTTTGAGGATTGGAGTTCATGGTCAACACGAACTCAACCTCAGCTGAGTTTTAGTGAGAAACTCAATTTAAACTCAACCTCAACTGTGTTTTAGTGAGAAACTAAGCTAGAGCTCAACCTCAACCGTGCCATAGTGAGTATAACCCAAGACTAACTCGATTTAAGGGTGCTTTTCACATGATTTTTTCCCTATGACACAAGTGTTACGAGTTTTTAACAAAACTTCTGATTGCTAGGTCTGACACATCAGTTGAGTATACCAATCGAAACAGGTACGTTCAGCCGCTATAAATTGTAATTATCATCCTTTCATATAATACAATGCATATGTATATAGTGCATGTGCATACGCATACTCATAAATATGTACTATATGGAATGTTAATTGTAATGTTGTTTGTATTATTGATTAATTGCTCTGCTGGGTATTTAAACACGTACACTGAATAGATGGAGAATGCACTGAATGATGCAGTAGAGTCACATGCTACTTTTGTTTGCTGTAATGTGAAACAAAGATTCATTTATTAATGAACAAATTAGAAGATAACAAATGACAATAGGTCATTATAAGTTATCACAATAATGATACGAAAAATAAAATGAAACGATTAATTAATCGGACAGTTTCCTTTTACGATTAGTTTAATCAAAACTTTTATTTGTAGATGAGTTTTTCATGATTGGAAAGTACACTGTAGGATGATACGAACATACTTATTATAGTTCGGATTTCAGATGCAAACTGACCAACAGTACAAACTAAAAATTGAATTACATTATTTTTGAATAACTATATAATTCCCGTAATGTTTTATTATTTTCTATCATTTATGGTAAGTCTTAATTGCTCATGAGGAAATTTAATAGTGTGGTAGTGTTTAATAGTGTGAAAGTGATCCCACAATTATTCTTATGTTGTTCTACAACTAACTTGAACATTTTAACGTTTGACTGCATGATTACAGATCACAGTTGCACAATTATTGGCAGTTCCATTGGCACCGAATGAAGCTCACGTTCAACAATTGCTACCGAGTATGATTTCATTTAAATTAAAATTAGTATTATGCAACGTTGTAACTAGTTCGTCATAATTTTCACCATATCAATCAGTGGCGGATTCAAGCGAAAACAGGAGGTCTTGTCCCCATCGAACGACAAAAATTAGCAAAGTATGGGAAAGTAGACGGGTTAGCAGGGGCGGGACAAAGTCGGCCTCCCATCCTGGAACCTCCACTGATTTCAGATATTGCAGACGTGGAAATTTATCATAAAATATATTGAATACTTCTAATAGACGAAGGAAGTTCACGAGAAGCAAGAATAATTCTTCCCCAAGAAGACAACGATGGAAATTCGTTAGAAAAAGTTAGGAATGCATTGGAAGTGAAAATTCTCGGTGCATTTGGAGGTTTTACCTACATTCTGGGGTTGGGTGGTTGGGCATCGGAGAATGGAACGGTTCATCACGAGTCCATTTGGTTGTATGATATCGCCTGTGTAAATAATAATTATACCAGCCATATCTTACTGGATATTGCAAAATGGACTAAGGAAAATGCTAAACAGCAGTCAGTCTATCTTCGGTTTCCTAACGGCACAGTTAATTTTGTTTAATAAATACATACATGCGTTGAAGTTGATTTTTGTACGCTTTCAATTTTAGTCAAATTTTTGCTTTATATGTGATCACCTACCTTGAAAATTATGGATATGGAGTTTGGAATGGCCACTACAAATTTTGGTTTATTTTATATTTCTTTAATTCCTGCGAAGACAACATTGGTGACATTATTCATATGTATATATATTTCGCCATAGTGCTTCCTTGCATGAATTTCGTCTAACTAAAACCACTTACCATAGAGCAAAATTTATTAGTGACTCATAACAAACTTTAGATTGTACAAATGCAGCGACTTAACCACAATAATAATAATATTTAGTGGGCCAATTACCTCAGATAAAGGTAATTACAATGGTTAGACACAATCAATAATGTTTATTATTCAAAGTGTTATGTTAGTCATTAAAACAGCTCATTGCATGATTACTGCAAGTCAGAAAAAAGACGGGTAAGAATAAAAAAAGAGATTACAGTTCATAAGAGTGTAAGAGTGATATATTGATGATTCTCCGAGTTCTCCTTCTAGTAGCAACGGAAGTATTTCACAACTTCTTCAATCGTTTCATCGTAGGAGGAGAAATCGGTTACATTATATTCCAGGTTTTCATTCAATTGTTGCAAAGTTCTGATATATTTCTGATGCTCTCAGGGATGTCAAACCACATATTTACAGCACGTGTGGAGTAAGAGCGACTTTGGGAGGAGTGGGTCAGTGCAACAAGGTATATTGTTTATTTCTGATTGATTTTCGAATTATACTTTCTTGATATTATCAGCTAACAGTCCCTTAAAATAGGCAGGACATTTATCTCCTATTAGTGAATGTGCAACTTTAAGTATTTGGGTAGTAACGATTTCAGCTCTCCTGTCATAAGGTTGCGTATCTTATCACACGTATTTGTTAGCATTCAATATAAAACGTGCAGCCCTTCGCAATATGTTTTTGATACCGAGTATATTTCCTTTGGACGAACCACCCCGTAATTTGAAGCCCTTGCTTTTTAGATTATTTCCAATTTTCGTTTCGGAAATCGCGTTGGCGTGCCTCTACAATCGCCCTAGGCCCTACCCCAGCTACACCACTATGTAACAATATTTTTAACAGAATCTTGACTGAATGTGAATGTGAGTAGACAAGTGTTGCACTGCGTATTTTAAGTTTACAATTCAATATTGTAAGGCACGGCAATAATTTTATTGAAAGATTATTTGTAAATTAACAAAGACTGGATTGTTGTAGAAAGCAAGCTTAAGTGCCTTACACAGAAGGCAGAAATGGCACAATGTTTACATTTCTAATTCCTGAGCGTGTTCCCCTTTGTTGCTCTCTGGTTTTTTACGATGGCATCCGCATTGTTCACATTTTGTGTTAATTCGCACCACGTTCTCAGCTTCCTTTTCGTTGACAATTAAAGAGAAAATATCTGGCCGAGCGTAGTGGCCCACGGTGTCCAACTCGAATTTCCCCCGGATGGCATCCTCCAAATCCAGAGTCGCGTACAGAATTTCTTCGCTCGTGAAATTTGGCCCGGCAAGGAGTTCACCCTGAGGAGAAACAATGCAGCTGCCCCCTCTGGAAATCACCTCCTCCGTCATACTACCCTGCATATCTTCGGGGTAGTCACTCTTTCGGACATGCTGATTGCAACCCAGAACGAAACAACGGCCCTCCATTGCAATGTGCTGCATTGAGTTCACCCAACCGTCCCCATCATCCGCCGTGGGTGCACAGTATATTTGTATTCCTTTTGAATTAAAAAATTAGTGCTTGTTCAACTTTCTTAGTTTATAAAGAAAGACAGATAAGAGCATAGTACTAAATACCAAGCGGAATTTTGGTTTTATTCAAATTTTGGATTCGCTACACAGGGATGGACCCAGAGGCAAGGGGGTACCCTAAAATTTTTAAGTTGGCACGAGTAGAATAGGGTGCCGTCAACCTAACATGGGCAAGATATGCACCCCCCCTCGACCCTATCAATCCTCAACGGTCACTAAGACGAGATGATTAATAAAGCAGCAGCACAATTTTTAAGCAAAAAAAGCGCGTTTGTCCCACACCAATTTTGCTGGGCACTTCAATATTCCCAAAAAATTTAAATATAACTATTTATAACAGTATTAATGAGTTTAATCTAAAAATTGATGGAATTGGATTATTTCAATACGTACATATATTTTGAAAACTGCATTGAACTTATAGTTTTTGAGGATAAGTTTTAATCGGGAAAATTGTCAATCTTCTATTTGCACATGTGTTTTCTACCTTAAAAATTATGTGTAAGCAATTACAGTAGGTAGCCCCGAAGAACGTAATGTGTATATAAGATTCCTGAAGTAGAAATGAACATAGGAATTGGAGAAAAAGGCAAACATTTGTGCATTATTAAGCACTTGTAGTATATTTCATGATTATTCATCTGGATGTACTATTGTATAAATGGTATGTAAAATTAAAAAAGAACGTTGTGGTAACGAATGGGATACAAAATGAGAAAGGAAAATAAGATTTACTGATAAAGTCCACAACAAAAATTAGTTATTTTATGGTTATGACGATATTCCCAGTGTTTTATTGTATTGTGACCGATTTGTATCACCTGTCAATGTAATGACCCCTTCGGGGGGTATTGACTTGAATAAATAAATAAATAAGTTACTGATAAATTATTATTGACAAACTGACACGGAATAAAATACTACACTGCTGAATTCATTTTGTCTAGCTAACTTATGAAATTTGTCTGAAATGCCTGACCACATTGTATATAATGATATAAATATCACTCTTATGTGTGTAAATAGTTTTTATTATCGTGGTGTATTTATGGATGAGCGCTTGAATTTTAAAACGCATGTGGGCTATGTATGTACATATGAAAATGGCTAAACGATGTAACTACCGTAATGTTCCTTAATTCTCTCCCTCAATGCCAACTATATTCAGGGCACTTCTGTATTCTCTCTTTAGTACGAGTTATGTATTTATTATTGTGCCTGGTGCAGTACAAATCTTCACCATATTCAAAGTATTATTGACAATTTTCTTATAAAATACTTCTACTTTATAGTTAATAAAATTAGCCACAGAATTTATGGTTGGTAATCAGCCATGACCTAACACGTACTTACTTTACCATAAAAATATATTTTCTAAAAAGGAGCAAGTCAGGTATTCACTTCTGACTTCTCTTCATCAATTTGTCTACCTAGCCTTTTCCCTGAAATACTTTCTATGTATTGTGTGTACCGCTCTGCAAATAATTCATCGGGTCGTGTAAGTAAATTATCTAACAATGTTACTCTCCCTAGACCAAATATTGAGTTTAAATTTTTTTTTCCTTTCGTGCTATCTCACTAATGGAATTACCAAACGACTTAAGGCTCCAGAACAATCTTGTTACGTTTAAAAAGAGCCTAAAACCTCAACAACTCGGTTATTTCCATAACTCATGACCAACTTGCTACTTATGTTTTCTTCTTCTATAATTCCTTCACTTACATTTTATGTCTATTTGGGGAGAACAGTATATCCAAAACGCTGACTGATGTGACAATAAAGCTTTGAATTGAATTGAATGAAGAACAGCAATCTTATAATTTATCAAGCCTAGTGTAAGAACGTTCTTGTACCTTTGGAATACATGGCCACCCGGGCTAAAGGCATGTAATTTTCCCAGCATATTAAGGCTCCAAGTTTTCCAATGGGCAGGTCGAACACGGGCATCGTGGACCCGTCTCCTTGACCCCAAACTATTCTTTCGGCAGCCGTGGGCTTAATCTTCCGATGCTTTCCCAAGAATTTTCCCTCGTCATTGAAGAAGAGGACACAGCAGTAGAGGGTGGCCCCGTCTCTCTCCGTAATCCCCACCACCAAATTAACTTTATTTTCTTTGGCAATGTTCTCCAGTTGAGTGACAATGGGCCCAGGAACTTCCACTGCACTTTCCCAATATCTTTTAAAGTTGTTTCTTTCTTCAGGCCCAAGCCAAGCCTTTTCTAATGGCCATGATCCAAGGTTCAGACGGCGAGGAAAGCACGAAATAAACGCTTCAGGGAATAAAACAAGCTTTGCCCCATTGGTAGCAGCTTCTTTAACGATTTTTGCCAATTTTTCCACCGTTTTCTCTTTATTAAGGATCACAGAGGCAGCTTGCACTACAGCAACTTTTACGGTGGTCATTTTCCTATTACGACAGAAAGTAACGGCGATAAGATTAATTAATAAAAATTTTAAAACTTCGAATTCATATACCTAATTGCGTAATTTACAGAAATAATGTTTTACCTTGATTTTGTTATATGTTGAATATACTGGAAATATCTTTACAGCAAAGAATATTATTATCGCAGAAATGAATAAAATGCAGTATGCAGTGGAGTTTATCGAATCAATAGAGTGATTGTGAATACGAATGAAGGATGGTGCGAGTTTATATACACACTTACCGTATACAGGCTATAATATGTACTCATTAAGTAGCACTGAATACAGATACAGGTGTTGCCTAGTTTACAAATTGCACAATTTGCAGTGATGGTGTAACGCTAACGTAACTGCGTTACTGTAACGCGGCAAATGCAAAATTGTTACAAGTAACGCGTAAAAAAATAATTGTGCTGTAAGTTCGCATTAGGTATACTGAAAATGTATACTGCGGCTTCCTAAAATTCATGTTAATTCCGAACTCTATTTATTACAGTTTCACTGGACGAACTGATTTTATCCATATTTTGCAAATACAATTTTGAATATTTGCATTGCAAGGATGTTGAAGCTCAATTAAACTTATTGTAAGCATCTGTATTAAGATGTGTTGATCCCACCCCCTCCAAAATGTACTCTCTAATCATTGCTTTAATGTGTTTTACACATTTTTACACAACTTTACACATTGAATTTGTATTGACATTACATTGATGTCATGTCAGTATTGTTCGAAATCCAACAAATACATTTGTAATATAACAATTTGGTTCAATTTTTAAATGTATAGCAAAAATTTCATTCCACATGGCTGAAATTGGAATCAGTATGGCAATATTGTCTCACGCCGGAATGTATATAATTTTGGGAAAGGATAAACAGTAACAACAACAAAAATAAATAAAATTTTATCAAATCTAAAGGGGTTTCCACATCCTTCACCACAACCTGTTTCTCGATGTACGATATCGTGTAACATTGAAAGTGTGCACTATTATGTTCATAGGTCTAACTGGTGTGTGGTGAGCAGGGATGGCGACCCTGGGTTTATGGGTCGCGTCATTTCATGGTTTTTTTTACAAAAACCCGACCCACAAAATTTAAAAAACCCGACCCATTGGGTATTTTGGGTTTTTTATGTTGCAGTATTATTGTGCATTAACGTTTGCCTTTCTAAATTAAATATTTGACCTTAATAAGTGTTAATAATATGTTATTACTGAATTATAAGCAGATAATATGTAATTCATAAGGAAATCATCAATTTCTGTACTCTGTAAAATAAATGGTATATACTTTGTAACAAAAAACCCAAAAAACCCTAATAAACCCATGGGTCGGGGTTTATTGTTAAAAAACCTGGGTTTTTTCTAACCCTGGTGGTGAAGGCTAGCGCGTAAGGCCCACAATACTCGCTTTTTAAGTTTTAAAAGGAGGAAAATTTGTATTTTTTTAAAAAGCGGCCCTCTCACACGAACTTCTACATATGTAGATTGTATATACGCCACTGCCGCACGTACAACAAAAATCTGCTTACTTATCGTGTGGTGCAGTGTTGCGTAAATAGTTGGATAAAATATGTTTTTGTTGTTATTGGATAAATTACACTTTTTTGCTTCGCTGAAAAACGCACAGTGCATAACCTTCAACTCTGTTTCTCAAAGTGACTTTTCCTCCAGCACTCAATTTACTAACTACTACTCGTCACGCTACATTTTGGGTGCCGTGGCAAGGCCAACCAGTAATTACATCTATACAGTTCTGCACAATGGAGTAATCACTCTCGTCTCTGCTATCAACCTGGTCATTTTTTGCACCCTCGGTGTACTCATTCAACGGACACTGCCTTATAGCCTCATGTATGTACTTGCCCGAGCCAAATTAGAATATGTTATTTCTGTTACTTAGATATCAACAAAAGTATAAAAAAATTAAAAAATTATCGTACTTTGAATTGCCTAATTGTTTCTCATCTCTTGTGGGGGGGATGGAGGACTTCACACTACAGTAAGCTATGTTGCTTAGAAAAGAGAAAATGAATGGTCAATAATACAATCAAAATATGAGTATTGTCTGGAATCCAATGAAAAAAGTAGGTACCACAACTGCAGCATTCCTATGGTAAAACTTAATATACATTTTGTATCTGTAAGGGAAGCTGCTGAATGTTGCGTGGAAGGCTAATACAAATCCAATATCAACCCTAAAAGCCAGACAAGTCTGTTCAATGTGCCCTTGAGTACAATACAGTACTAAAATCCTATTCAAATGGACAAATACATAATTAAATTGAGAATGAGGCCATTTTGAGTCTTTATCTTCAGTTTCAAGAAATTTCTGAATTCCATTGTAATAAATATTACAATTTTAGCATTGGTTTTAGCATAGTTAAGCTTTTAGCCTATGCTAAAAGCAAGTTTAAGTGGTTTGAATTCCTCCTTCTGAATGATGAACCTGATGACACCGGGTATATGATAAACCGCTAAATATGTTCAAAGCAGAGTTTTAATCGCACAGACATTTTTGTGTACCTACTATCAATGCATTGGAAAAAACACTTATAGCCATTCAAAATGAAGCACACATTGTTTTTATGCAGAGGGTGTTCGGATAGA